>PVJH01026813.1:0-29586 GCA_004026705.1 Nesogale talazaci
CTAGACCAGGAGATGTACAGTGAAGTTGGAAACATGGGAAACTTAGGATAGATGATCCATCAAGACTAGTGATGGGAGTGGTAATACCCAGAGGGTGGAGGGATGGAGGAATGGAGAGGGAGAGCCAACTTCAGGGATCTACATTTAGCCTCCTCTCTGGGGCACGGACAACAGGGAAGTGAGTGTTGGGACACACTGGACAGTGTACAGGATGAAAAAATAATTTGTAAATTACTAAGCGTTCAAGGGGAAGTGGGGGGAGGAAGGGTAATATAGGGAGCTGATAATGGGGGCCTTGAAGGAGGGAGAACGTTTTGAGAGTGATGATGGCAATGGGTGTATAAAAGTGGCCTGAATACAACTGATGTTGTTAGGGATTGTGATGGGAGTTGTAGCGGTCCCCCAATAAAATGATTAATTTTTTAAAAAGGGGGGGAGGGGAAAAGGGAGGTTGGTTTTTTTTGTTTTGTTTTGTTTTTTAAAGAGGAGCTTGTATCAAGGGCTCAAGTGGAAAATATTGGGAAATGTATGTGGAAATATGTGTGCAAATGTGCTTGATACAAATGATGTACTGAATGTTGTAGTAGCTGTAAGAGCCTACAATAAAATTAAAAAAAAAAAGAATGTGAGCTTGAGTTTTGTAGGTAGTTATGCCTTAAACAAGCTAACAAATTTAAGATTTAAATATTAAAAGTTATGCTCAGAACTTACTTATAAGCTTAACTATCTTGGATAATGAGCATCTTCTAGAATAAGCATTTAATACTTTTCCTGTAACCCTTGCTTATCCCATATTTTATGTGCAAAGGTGTGTAAGTATTTATTACAACTGCAATATTTTCACCTTTTCTGCTAGTTAAGTAAAGAATTTCTTGTAAAGAGCTTGGTTAAGTAAAACTGCATGTTGTATTTTCCCCTTGATAATTGAGAAATCATCATCTTAGGCAGATACTTGACTAGCCCTCTTAATCTATGATGATTGGCTTAGAAAAGGTATGGAGAGAAATGGAAATTCTTAGAACCATTATGTTCCTTAATTTGCAATGTTTCATGTGCCCAGCCTAAGTTTAATTTTTGTTATGGTACTCATTGTTGAAATTTTTCTTGAACATGAAATTATCATACATTTTATCACTCATGTCTTTCAGTCATATGTTATTAATCCAGCAGACCGATTGACATGTATCTATGTATGCGAACATGTAAATAAGAAATTGCCAAAGAATTTCTAAGGCTGAACCCCCAGCCAGCCCTCATTTGGGAGCATTATTAGATTACGCAAGCAGTGGTTATAGCTATTCATCTTTTCTTCACTCCTATTTTACTCTTAATTAATAAATGACTGAAAATATTTCACTTAACATAATACTGAATTTAAATTCTGTGATAGAGATAAAACTATACAGGAATGGAGATTTTTATATCTAAAGTAAATGTTCATATTGTAATATAACACATTAAAATTATATATATGATAAAGCATATAAAATGAACTATCAAAAATTAGCACATTTAAACAATTCCAAAACCAATGAAGCAGTAGATCATGATATGCATCTCAGAAAACTTCTAATTCTTCTTCTTTTTTTTTTTCTTTTTTTTGGGGGGTGGGCATCACTGCTCTCGGGCGGTGGGAGTAGGAGGTCCAGCCCCACTGCTGGAATTGAACCTCCATCCCAGTAGGCCGCAGTCCCGCTCACAACCACTATGCCACCGGGGCTCAGCCCCGAAAACTTATAATTCTTTATCTTGCTCCTTCCGCCTCAAACTTTTCCCAAACCCCGCCATGGGTGGTCGCCGTTAGATGCCCTCCAGACCCTGTGGAGAACCGCAGGAAGCCCAGCCTAATCCAGCACCAGTCTCACCCATGCTTCTCGGTGGAATTCTTCATGGCTGCCACAGTGACCGTCATTTCCTGGTGTCCTTCCTCTTCTTCTCTGCCTGGCCACTAAGTATGATGTCCTTTTCCAGGATGTGTGTCTCTGAATGTGTGTCTCAAAGCACATGCCATCCATGCCATCCATGCCTTCAAGCTACAGGCTGGAGGGACTTCTTCCCAGAGAGTGTGGTAGTTCCTTTGGCAGTCCATGGACCTTTCAATATTCTTTTGCCAACACGATCATTAAAATGCATTGATTCTTTCTCCGTCTTCCCTATTCATTGTACAACTTTCAGGCGCTTATGAAATGACGGCAAATGCCATGGCTTGGGTAAGCCCACCAAAACTTCATTATACCTGCTTTCTTTTCTGGCTCCATTTACTCGGTAATTAGCTTCAGAATGATGTCTATTATTGAGTGTAGTACTTCATATTTATTGCCATATTATATAATACTGATTGCACTACAACTGATTTAGTCATTCTCTTTTAAATGGACTTTTTATACGATATGCTGTCGTATTATATAGTCATTTATATCTTATTATCATATAGTCATTTCTATAACTATGATCTATCACTGTACCAATGAAAATGTGTCAAAGGGAAATGAAACACACTAAAATATGGAGAGATATAGTGATATATTAAAACTTCATTATTGTTATCACCTTTATTCACATTTTTCTCTATGTAAGTACAAATACTACTAGAATGAAATGTATATTTCCCAAAGTAGGATTTATTGTATTGGAAATGGAAACTGCTATTGTCTAATTTATATGAAATGCAAAGAACATAGACTGTAAACCATTATTTTTAGAAATTGCCAGTTTTCTACTATCTGCCTCCAGGCATATTTCATACTGTGCTTGCTAACATGTCGCTGAGGAAGTGGAAGCTACACAACTGGCATTCCAAAGGACAACACGGCCACGAATGCGACACAGGTACCAGCAGAGTTTGAGTATAAAGTGAAGTAGCAATAAAGAACTAGTAATCCACTTCACGAAAGCAGCCCGTGGGAACCCTGTGTATCACGATGGAAGATTGTCTGATACAGTTCTAGAAAACGTGCCTTCTATGCTTGAAGAAGAGGCGTGATGGTGAGGAGTACGGTTACTGGACTACAGCTTTGAAGATGGAATCCGTCAGTGGCTCCTGCTATAGTAAACCTGAGCTACTGCCATGGAGTCATTTTTAACTAGAGTGACCCGATAGAATAGGGCAGAACTGTCTCTAGGGGCCTCCCCATCTCTAATTCTTTATGGGAAGGGAAAGCTTTGTCTGCTTTCCACAGAGCAGCTGGTGATTTCAGATTGCTGACTCCAGTCTGTTACAGCACCAGGGTCCCCCGCCCTCCAATACGGTTTCCAATGTGGAAAATCTATCTTTTCAAGGGATGTGCTGAAATAGACATCATACAAATTAAAGATGCCAGCCTTCAATGACAATTATACTTTGCTCTTTTGTTCTTGCGTTTTAGTCTTAAAGGTGATTTATTTATCTAATGTTTAGTTACTAACACATTTTTTCCCCTGCTCATTGACAATTTTTAAGTCATTTTATTGAGGGCTCATACAACTCTTTTCATGATCAATACATGCATCAGTTGTATGCAGACCACATTTGCACATTTGTTGCCATCATGCTTGAAACAGCTTCCTTAGACTTAGGCTCCTGGTATTATCTCTCCATATTTCCCCTCCCTCCCCACTCCTCCTCCCCCACGAACCCTTAATAATTTACAGAATATCACTATTTTGTCATATGGTTCACTGCCCCAGGTGTCCCTTCACCGACTTCCCTGTTTTCTGTACCCCAGGGAGGAGGACATGTGTAGATGCTTTTAATTGGTTCACCCTATCTACTCTGCCTTCCCTCCATGCTCCCGGGATCTCCACTCTCACCACTGGTCCTAATGGAATCAGTTGTCCTGAATTTCCCATGTTTCCAGCTCCAGTGTACATGCCCTGGTCGAATTGGGATCATGATAGTGGGTGGGAGGAAGCATTTCATGTAAAGTTTTGACCAATTTATTTTTGTACTGTAGAGTTAGATTATAATAAAACAAGAGCTGTTTATGGCTCTATATCCTACCTATATATAATAAAACCAACTTCAAATTATATTTGCTTATAATTTTAATAGTGTAAGTGATATCTCACTATGGTTTTAATCTCCCTGACAAGTAGTTATTATTTGTTAATGAATGATTCATCTGATTTGGCAACATATATCAGGGTTAACCAAAAAATATTGCTGCTAGGGTTCTGGTTCAATCACACATGGTTTTTTTGCAAGCAAAATATGTTTATTAAACACATATCTGTATTCAATGGATGACTACACATAAGTTTTATTGTTAATACACTTGTCTTAATCTTGTTAGTGTGCCTTAGTAAAAATCCAATAAAAGGGTAGCTTTGCAAGGGATCTGCTATACCTGTGTCTTCAAAGTGGACAGGCCAGCTCAGACAGTTGTGATAACTATATCTTTCAGTTCTGAAGGGATCAATTTTTTTAAAAGATACAGGATGATATCAGAACATTCTTATAAAGAGAGCTCCTTTGTTTTAAATGAAAAAGTGAAGTGGTGAGGAAAAAGAAATCAAGTCACATACAAGAGATGATATTTCTGAAATATATGCATGTATGAGATTTGTCAGATGTGCTATACATTCTGGAGTCTCAATTATAGCATGAAAAACAATTTTAAAGGAAAAATATCGAACCCACACTTTACATAAAATATATATAAGTATATGGACAGATGAATATGCTTGCATTTGTGGGGTTTGTGCTGCTCACCATAAAATCAGAAGCAATTCAATCCCACTATTCTCTCCTTGGGAGAAGGATGAGGTCCTCCTAACCCCCGAAGTTAGACACTCAGCTACCCAAAAGGCTGCTTCCCCTCTGCATAAGAGGTTGCTACAGGTTGGATTTGATTGGGCAGCAAGGGGTTTGAGTATGGTCAATATATATGGTATTTTAAAAGTATTGTTACAAAATCATAGAAATGATTACTGTATCCTCCATCTATGTTTATACACCTTTTCAGTCAGTATTTCCACTTCTAAACAATTTCCCAAAGAATTATGGACCCTTCTAGTTTCACCAGTTTCAAAAGCAAAATGTTGTCAACTTTCAGAGACTCACTTCATGTACACTTGATATGTTTTTTCACTATGAGTTTGGAGAACAGAATATAGTCTCAGTGTGGGGACAGAATCATGAGGACAGGGTGGATGCAGTCAGAATTTCCATTGACATTTTGATAAAATAGTCTTTGATAGTCTCAAAGAAGATTAAGTTGCATTTTTGTAACGGGGAAAATGTTCTTGGGGCAAAATTTCTGCCCTTTCCCACATCATTTCTATTTTCCATTTTCTTAAATATTCTTCATAACAAGGAACTGGTATCATCCTGTGTCTTTTCAGAAAGTCAATCAAGGTTATCCCTTTAGAGTTGCAAGAAACAGTCAACATAACCTTCTGAACTGGACTCTCTACTTTGAAGATACAGGAATAAGAGATCCCCTGCAATGCTACTCACTTATTGGATTTTTAGCACTCTAACAAGACTAAGACAAACATGAGTGTCTTATCGATAAAGCTTCTTTGTAGCTACCCATTGATCACAGAGACATGTTTAATAAACACCCATGGGTGATATAACGAACCATAGCAGCAATATTTTTATTAACTCTGATATATATTGCCAAGTCAGTGGACTAATTCATAATCAAAAAATAATTACTTGTCAGGGAAATTAAAGCCAAAGTGAGATGTCACACAAGATTTTCTATTTTGGGAGCTCTTACAACTCTCATAACAATCCACGTATGAATTGTATTGAGCATATATGTATATATGTTGCCATCATTCTTTTCTAGATATTTACTTTCTATTGACTGCTAGTTACAAGAGTTGTAAGGGCCGACAATAAAATGATCTTATAATAAATTTTTTTTTTATTTTTTTTTTTTTTTAGGCATCACTGCCCTCGGGTGGTGGGAGTAGGATCTTATAATAAATTTTAATGATTTTTAAAATGCAAAATAGTATACAAATAAATTGACAAAAACACCTTATAAAATGGAAAGCCTAATAGCTACATGACCCAGCTTGCATTTAACAAATTACAATAAAACTATGTCTATAAAGTGACATATAAAAATATTCTTATTTTGTTGCCCTAATAAGATTCTATACTTTATCTCTCGTTTCTATTATCCATGGCAATATCTACACAGAACCTCAGACAAAATTTACGATTAATGGTTTATTATGGGAGCTAACAAGTTATAATTCAGTGAGAATTTCTTGATGTCATTACTCACAAAGACATGTTACAAAATCTCAGGTCTGCCAAAAAATACCTAGATGGGCATACCGCTCTGATGGAAATCTTGATCAGAATATTCAAATCAACTTCCATGGGTCAGCAAACCTAAGTCCCCAAATTAAATACTCAAATGCACCCCCTATAGTAAGCCCCATCCCAAGGCACTCATCTCCACTGTGATGGGTGAAGAGGTCCAACTTACTGATTAGGTGTCTAGAGGCACTCCACCCTGCAAGTCAGCCTGCTGCACCAAAGCACTCACCTTAATTTGCTCCTTGGCTTGGAAAGTCCATCACTTGGTCCAATCTCTGGCTTTTGATTCTGCTGATGTTCCTTGAGTGATGGAGCCATCTTTTGGAACAAGGAGGTTCACAGTGTTAGAATCTCTGATCCAGAGGTCACACTCCACTCCTGTCTCTTACTGGTAATACAATCCCTCCCTCTGCTTCTCAAAGGACTCCTTTTATAAGTTTTTGTTTGTTTATTTTTAAATTTACAGCAGGATGCCACTGCAAGGAATTCTGCTCACAATTACTCCCAGGGTCTTCAGTGGGACTTGGAGACTTAAGAGTTTTTATCAGTCTAGAGTGTCTGATAGGTCAATCACTTTTCCAGATTTTAAAAAAGAGCTCATTCAGCATAAGAGTAAACAAAGTCACATGAGGAACAGTTGGTGTCATGTGAAGATCACCTAGATATCCAGGGAGAGTAGTGGAATGAGGCGATGCTTTTCTGACCAAATCCAGCCCCTTGAATTCAGATTTCCAAATTTAGACTTATATCCTATTAACGTTTGAGAAAACAAAATTACATGTGTGATAAACATCAACTGGCCATTTCTGTTAAAGCAGCATAACTACTTGGAAACCACGGAGAAACTTTCTATGCTGGAAACCCAGGGGTGGAAATGGTTAGATTTAAGGATATTAAAAAGCCAAGTTTTCATTTTTCAATTGTTTTTGGAAAAAGCTAAAAGGATGCCATTGACCTCATTGGGGTTTGTTTAAGTCCTGCATGACTTTTGAACGAACACTAAAGTGCAGAGGCCTGGCTCAGGGGTTGGTAGGGTTATGGACATTACTGAGTGAAAATGTTAGAAGGGTCACCGCAAAAATACTTATATATATGCATGTGTAGTATGTCAGAAGATGACTGCTTTTTGTAAAAAAATGACAACAAAATCCTGTGGTTCATTACTTGAACAAGAACACTTTTTTATAAATCCACCTTATAGGTGTACATATATAGATAAACCAAAACTGAACTAATTTACTTTTCAAAACTTGGTCATAAATGTTAATATTACTCAATGCCGGGCTGAGTCCCGGTGGCATAGTGGTTGAGTGTGGGACTGAAACCCACAAGCTTGGTAGTTCAAATCCAGCAGCAGCTCTCCAGGAGCAAGGCTGGGCTGCCCACTCCCACCAAGGGGCAGTGATGCCCCCCAAAATAACAAAAAACAAAAAAATAGTACTCAATGTAAAGACACTTCATGTGATGCAATTTAACCTACATACACTATAAATAAATGTTTTGATTTTGCTACCAGTATTTTCATAGTTTTTAATTTTGTCAAAATATTTGCTGTTTTTGTTATAATATTGTGGCATTTCACTTTTGTAACATAAGATCAATAACATTTTGAGGATGAAGTCCTAAGTAAAGTAAAAGAGTGAGGAATGGGCTGAGCCCCAGTGGCTTAAGTGGTTGAATGCGGGACTATGGCCCACGGGCTTGGGGGTTCAAATCCAGCGGCAGCTTTCAGAAGCAGCACTGGGTAGTGCCCATGACCACCAGAGGCAGTGACACCCCCCCAAAAAAATAAGAGTGAGGAAATTCAAAAGGCTTCTGCTTTATTACTAATAATGCTATACAAGTTAGAAAGACAATATAAAACAATTTTGTTATTCAAAGTTATATACTCAAAGAAATATTACATTTAGCCAAACTACAACTTTATTTATCACCTATTACTAAGGGTGACGAGGTCTGGATCAGGAGGAATTCCCTGAAAAGCTACACTATGAGGTACTGCACTTACTCCACTAAGGTTCCTGTTCATGTGGCCTTCCAACCACAATAAGCATACTGAATATTTCCATCAAATGAAGGCTTGAATGATTAATCATAACACACTAGTGCTTCTCAACTTTTCGATGACCTCATTTGATAATCTTTGACAATGTCTTCCAAAAGTTTTGGATGTATTCCTTTTAATGATCTCAGAATTAGCCATTCAGAGTTTGCATCTTTTTCTAATGATATTACCTTAGCTAACTGGTCTTTTGTCCAAAATCAAATGACTTTGTCTGGAAAATCTTTTACTTTAGAATTGGAGAAGAAAGTGTGATTCTGAAATTGACTTTGAGTAATTAATATGTAACCTTCTATAAAGTATTTTATTATTAGCAGTGTCAAAACTTATCATGGGATGTTATCAGGAGAGGATTTTGGAAAAAGTTACTCATCTCACTTAACACCCAATTGTGTGATTTTATAAATAAAATGTACAATAAAAGTAGAAATATTTCAAAAGTAAAAAAGAATAACTTTGTTTTATAAGCTTATTGGTCTTTTACAAAATATATGATATTTTAATGCTGGGAATGTTTAACCTGTATTATCTTAAATTATATTCATGTTTGTCACTTGGGGCAAATTATTATTTATATGTTTATTTATTCATTCATTCATTCACGTATTCATTTTTTTGTGAGCATCACTGCCCCCTGGTGGGATCAGGAGGCCCAGACTTGCTCGTGGAGAGCTACTGCAGGGTTTGAACCAGCAACCCTGTGGGCCACAGTCCCACACACAACCACTATGCCACTGGGGCTCAGCCTCATGCATTCATTTTTGCTTATAAATGACATAGTTGTATTTCATGGTGAATGTAAATTAATGCAAAATAAAACCAAGGCTTAAAGTTATCCATTAGTTACATACTTTGATATATCACTCAAACAGAAATCATGATGAATTTTGAATTCATAATTAACTACAAATCCTAAGCTAATAACAATGAGTTCTTAAGATGCAACCCTATTCAACATTTATCCTCATGAGTGGATCATTTAATATAGGTGACAAAGGTACTATAACAAAGAGAAATGAAGAAATCAGATGGTGTCTTGCTACTAAAGAATAGATTATGAAGTCACAAAAGCTTTTCCTAAAACAAACAGCCACCTAAGTAAAGTGTCAACTAATTCCACATGGAAGAAGACTATCAGTCTATATGAACCAAGGATCATAAATAATAAAATCTGAAATGAGAGGAAGGAGGTGTATTAGTTTAATTTCTAGCACCCAGTTTTCAGAAGACTGTGAAAAACAGTGAAATTCCCAAATCAATTTATAGAGAAACACCCCTATACCACGATTAAGCCTTCATTGAGTTCCCTGGGGCCATTTATCAGGTATGTGAAAAGCCTTAACTTAAGAGAGTGCTTCAGAAAGTGAAATATTGCATATAGACTTAGGTAGTTCAACATCTTATCATTCGTTTTCCCCATTTGCCCCTTTTTAATTTGTTCCATTTTCTATTTGGTTTCAGATTGAAATTTTTGTTTCACTTTTGTTTATCGTGTTTTCATTTTGTTTGTTTTGTTTTTGTAGGTTTGGTTCTCTTTATATGAAATTCAAAACAGGCAAACATATAGAAAATAACTAAAATATCAGTTTCTTAAAGTTATGATAAGGGTTGTGTTGGGTAGGGAGAGAACTGATAACAATGAGTACAAAAATGAAGAAAATATTCTACAATTGACTGTGGGAATGATTGCACAACTCTTTTTCATATGTTGAAAGCACAAATGGTGTGATATGTGAATTATGTGTCAATAAAACTGCTCTAACACTGAAACTGAATGCAAGGGTCAAGTAGTGTATAAAGCAAAGAGGTTAAGTGATGCTGTATATTGTGTTTATACTGAGTTTATTTCCAAACACAAGATGAAGATTAGGTAATAGAGAGCTATTAAAATAAAATTAGTCCTTTTATCGAGTATAATTTGTAGGAGTCTACCATAAATTCAGGTTGGATTCAGAAGAGAATATGAAAAGAGGGACATCATTGCTGATGGATGTCATATGGATGTTGACTGAAAGTAGAGAATTACAGAAAGAAGTTCACTTGTATTTCATTGACTATGCAAAGGCAATGGAGTCTGTGGACAATAATATACTGTTGATAAGCTTGAAAATGATGAGAATTTCAAAACACTTCATTTTTCTCATTAAGAATTTGTTGAGGGATCAAGAAGCAATTGTGGGAATGGATTCAAGGGATACTATAAAGTTTACAATCAGTATAGGTGTGCACCAGTGTCACATATTTTCATCATAATAATTCAATCTGTATTTTGAGAAAAATGGCAAAAGAAGCTAGATTATATGAAGAATGTTGCATCACATTTGAAAAATGCTTATTATCAACCTGAGATACACAACGGTGCTTGCTGAAATTCCGGGGAGAACTTGAAGTCCTTGCAGATGTAGATAAATGAATGCTTCCTTCAGTATGGATTACAACTAAAATGAAGATAACCAAAATCATCACAAAGGAAACAATATGTTGTAGCATGATAAAATGAGAAAAGATTGAAGTTCTCAAGATTTTGTCTTGCTTTGATTCACAACCAATGCTCATCTAACTAAGAGTCAAGAGATCAAATTATTGTGTAAGTATGTTGGAGAAAACTTCTTTGAAGTTTTGAAAATGAGAAAAGATTTGATTTCAAGGAGTACAGTGACTTGAACAATGGAATTTTCCATCACATAATACGCAGGCAAAATTTGGGCACTGAATCAGGAAGATGAGAGAAGAATTGATGCATTTGAATTATAGTACTGTTGAGGAATTTAGAAAGTACTGCTGACTGCCCAAAGCATACACAAATATGTCTTGAAAGAAGGGCAACCAGATATTCCATAGAGGCAAAAGTGGAAAGAGTTCATTTCATCTACATTGAACATGCGCTAACCAGTCCCTGGACTGGTGTGTGTGTGTGGGTTTTTTTCTGAAGATGCAGGTAAGTGAAAAGAGGAGGCACGATTGGTCAACTCAGTGGCTGCAACATTGGCCTTGAATATAAGAATAATTGTAAAGATGGCATAGAGCTGGGCAGTGAGGCAGAATCCACTTGATGGCACTGGAAAACCCCAAGATAGTTTTCACCTGTCATATCAAACAAACATTTCAGGAACAATCACAGGTGGCCAGCAGCCTTTTGTTGCTGTTAATGGGCCCTCTCTATGAGAACATGTCCCTGGAAAATTTGCTGCTGGAGTAGGTAATGGTGAAGACACAAATGTGGACTACATCCAAATGCAGTCAGAGGAAACAAAGGCGATGTAAGAGAGAAATAATTATATGTTGCTGTGAGTAACAGAGAATATTAGAGAGTTCATTTTCTATCATGTCTTAGGAAAAAAGCTATTAAAAGCAACTGCAGAATTTGTGCCACCACTATTGTGTGTGTGTGTGTGTTTTGAATTGAAGGTTGCTCTAATGGAGGAATGATGCCAGAAGTATTCTCAGTGCCAGCAGGGTCATCCATGGGGGCCAAGATTCAGTGGAGCTTCTAGACTAAGTCAGACTTGTAGAAAGACATAAAAATGTGCTTCTGAAAACATGGATAGGGAAAACCTTGTGGAAGGAGAATGTTGCCAGAAACTCAATCTTTAAACTATAAGGGTGATTTCCTTGGATCAGAGTGCCAGGGGGTAAACTTACTCTTAAGCTAAAATGCACTCCAGTTAAGCTGGGGAGAGCCGCATCCTCAATGTAACCAAACCCATTACAGTGGTCTATATATATGGTTTCTGAAGCTAAAATGTTTTATGGAAACAGATAATCTCAACTTTCTCCACTAAAATGGTTAGTGGGTTCAAAGTGCATAACTTGAACTTATATTTAGCATTCCATCAATAAATGGGGCTGAATTGAGGGGTATAAAATTTTAGAAGAATAATCTTCAAAGTATTATTATTTTACTAATGGTACTTATTCTTAAAAATATAGAGTAAGTATAAATATTAAAATTATGTATTATATCAGAATAGTAGTTTTAAGGAACCAAGAATTCAGGTGATTAAACTAATGATTGGAAAAGAAAAGGTTAACTCAGAGATGTCAATTCAGAAAAATGGAAAAAGAGCCTCAATGTCTACATCTTTAAAAACTGTATCAAAATTGTAATCCAGATAATCAGTGGAATGTACTTTTAGTATTAATTTTCATAGATACTACCTGTTCTGAGACTGATGTGACTCAACAATACAACACATTCCTCTACATGCTGAAAAGTAATTGGTATTACTACTTTGTGATAGTTCTCTCTATTTTTAATGCCCCATTAGATCAAATATCTTAACATTGTCTTAGAATCTAAAGAATTTGTAGCTGAATATTTCACACTCAAACTAGAAAAGCTAAAAGTCAGACTTTAATAGAGGAAAGATAGAAGTAATGCATAATTATGAAAATCATAAATTTTGATATATTGTTTCAGCTATATTTTGATCAAAGAACCAAGACGCAGAAATTTTGTTCTTTCCTTTACTGCCGCCTTGCTGTGCACCTTGACATAGAGGTTCATAATAAAAATTAGCATCTATAGTGAATCTACTGTCATAAGACTACTATGAGTTATTAGAGTAAATAATAATCACTTTCATTTAACTTTTCAATTTTAAATATGCCATGAATGAGATATAGATTTACAATTATTCAGAGATTCTTACTCTTTAGATTATGCAATTACTATTTTCACGAAACACCTTCAAATTAAAAATAATGTTTACTTCTCCAACACAACAGTCTAGTGATTCTGTATGGGGTTTGGGAGCAGATAACCTCAACTTTCACCCCCAAGCAGCTAATAGGAAAAACTATTGACCTAGAAAAAAGAGATTCATTAATGAATTTTAAAAATATACTTTAGTTTAATAATCCCCGTTATAACCTTTTACTGATAGCAATTCCAGAATGATGATTATAGAAAATAGTATTAATTAATTAGCTCATTTTAGCAACAGAATATACTATTCTATACCTTAATGGCTTTAAACATAACATGCTTGTGTTTCAATTAATGAGCCAGTGAATTAGCTATTAACCTAAAATTATTCAGGTCTTTCTACTGCTTGGTTATCGCAGGTTTGTGTACTCTCCTTTATGACTGTCTAGCATTTGATGTCAGTAACTAGTTTATCTGGGAGCAAGCTAACTTCCTATCAAGACACTTCTGTTTATTTTTATCCCCACAGAGCCTCCTGTCTGAAAACGTTATGGCCATCAGGAACATGAGCATAAGGGTAGAGGCTAACCCAGGAGGTTGGAAGACAATCACGCAACAATGGAGGAGCTGCCTCCTCACAGTGGAATCAACTTAATTGATGCAACTGAAGTAATGCTTAAGGGGTTTTCAGTTAATGATGTGGTTCAACTGGAAATGGGAAGGAATGACAGCAAACATCAGTTAATAATCAGAACAAAAGAACATAGATATTGTGAATCTAAGAAAATTATAAATCATCCAAAAGGGAAATAGAGTACATGCATATCTGTATCAATTCCCTGTATTAGAAGCATGACAACATGTGCACCCTCAAAAGACAAATGTTTATTGTGAAGTACATTGCTCTCAGTGAGAGTAAAATATCCATACACTTTCAAGGAAAACTAATTAAATGACTATTGCTCAAGTTTATGCACAAACTAGTAATGCCCCCAAATGAAAAGCATGCTGATTATTTCCATCTTTTACAAGCTGAATTGTAAAATTGCTCAAGTATTCAATCCAAATTTATTGATAATAACTGGTGATTAGGCATAAAAATTGGAAACATAAATGAAGGTTCACTAGTTGGAAAATGTGGCCACAGTGATAGAAATTACATCAGAGAAAGTAGGATGGAATACAATCATTATTTTATTACAAATATCTTTTTCAACACAAATGCCAATGATATGCATGCACCTTCATGAATGGAATAAACAGAAATTAAATTGTATAAATGTAGAAAGACACTTAGATCATCTAAAAATAAACATTAAAAAGAAGGTTGAGCATATAACAAAGCAGCAATTATTCATATGCAAGTTCAATGCAGGTTCAGGTTAAAGAAAATAAGCCTCAAGCAAATAACAAATCCACAAGATCTGAAATAAGTTCTTGAGTATATTCCACCTGGATTTAAAGGATATTTCATGAGGAAATTTAATGCATTGTAAACTAATAAGTTGTAGAATGACATCAGGAACATCATTCATGCATGTAGAACATTAAAGGTCATTAAAAAGAAAGTAAAGAATATAAGACTAAAGTCGATATCAGAAGAAACTGTGAAACTTGCTCTGAATGCAGCATACTTAAGTAGAAAGTAAGTAATAGGAACTAAAATAACTGGCAAGATCATTTGAAAAGATAGATCAAAAAGGTAAAAGAATAACTAAAATTAAATATACGAAAAACTAGACAGAAACCTCAAAAGGAAAAACACATTAAACATATATCAAATTGAAAGAAATAAAAAAAGGCTCAAGTTACAATATTATGTGATCCTATGGGCAAAACAACCAAAGCACAAAGTATCAAAAGAAAATGGAAAACAACACCATCATTTTGCCAAATAGTTTGTAGCTGATTTAACAATTTCATGATGCTCTATATGATCAAGAATCACTGATCTTGACAGAATAAATCCAAGATTTATGACTGAAGATTATGACTGAAAATATTGCAAAAAGCAAGATTTCAGGAATAGACAGAAAACCAACTGGAAAACTTCTACCAAAGTGATGCAATACTGGAAGTCTATGCAAAGAAGATATCTGGTCAGTCTACTGGAAGCTATCTGCATTTGTGTCCATTCCAAAGAAAAGTGATTCACAGAATGGGGATATTTATTCCTGGCAAAATATCATTGATATTACAGGTGAATGAATGTTTCTCTGAGGCTGCAGAAGTCCATTGGCAGGGAGTTTCCAGACATTCAAGTAGATTTCAGAAAAGAACATGGAACAGGAAGTAGATTTTATCGCTAATATTCGAGTCTTCAATTAAAGGGGAGAATATGAGGCTTAATTTTAATCTATTGACTATTTGAAGATATTCTACTTAGTTGAGCATGATAAACTAAGAACGCTGCATTGTGCTTATGTGGTATGTGCACACAGACTGTGGCAGTCATGTGCTTATGTTAATTTTAAAATTGAAATGTAGGGGTGGAGTCTGGCCTGTTAATCAGGAGAAAGCCATTGAGTAGCTGATGAGGCCTCTATGTGGGCATGGCTTTCACCTGAGACTCCAGGGAAATCTTGCGATATTTCCCTCGTGAAGATGAGAAGCTATCTTCCCCAGTTGTTGGGAGTTAGTTTCAGAGATGATAAACCACAGGCAACACAGAATGGCAGTGGCTGGGAGGCTGGAGTAGCCGGTGCAGAGACCACACGGCTTAGCCCTGTTGAAGAGAGACCTATGAAGCTGGAGTGGCATGCTGTTGATGGATCTGAGCCCTGGAAGCGAGGAGCCATGGGGAGACCCCTGCCAGCACCAGAATTCTGCACCCACTGACCTGTGACTTCCTGAGTCGGAAGCAGACTTTATAGAATGATTTCAGGCATATGGGTTATTATTGGACTTATGACTTTGCACTGGACTGGATTGGGATGCCTTCTTAGGGTCACATTTCTTTTGTATATAAACCCTTTCCTTATACCGATATGCGTGTCTCTGAAATTTGTTCCTCTAGTCTACCCGGACTAACTTACAGACCAAGAGACAAATGATCCCTTCAGGACCAGTAGTAAGAGTGGTGATACTAGGAGAGTGACGGGAAGGTGGAGAACCAATTACAAGATGTACATAGAACCTTCTCTCTGGGGGACAGACAGCAGAAAAGTGGTGAAGGGAGAACATTGAACAGTGCAAGAATGACAAAATAATAATTTAAAAATTATCAAGGGTACATGAGGGAGGGGGCAAGAGGGAGGTTGGGAAAGAAATGAGGAGTTTATACTAATGGCGCGAGTAGAAAGCAAATGTTTTGGGAATGATGAGAGCAAAAATATATACATTTTCTTGACCTATAATAGATGTATGTATGAATTGTGATAAGCATTGTATGAGCCCGCAATAAAATGATTTAAATTTTTTTTAAGACTGTAGTTTCAGAAACCCACAGTGGGTCACTGTGATTCAGATTTGACCCCATGGCAGCAAGTGTGTTTTTGGTTTATTAATGCTTTAATGATTATCTGGATATTAAAAATATATGGATTCTGACTTTATTTAACTAATGTACTCCTTCTCCCCAAAATATAAAATAATCTTATATACTATAAATTACTCTCAATTTCTGAACATGTACTGTTCTCATGTATTATAATGTTTAGTATCTAAACAGATCACATTAATGTTTGCACTATTTTGATTCTTTCAGATGAAAAAATTGAAGGAAAATATCTGGCCTTGAGCTGTAATATTGAAAGAGTTTATGGTCATAATTTTGAACAATGAACACTGCATCAAAAGAAGATGGAAGAAATACACAATCATCATACCAAAAAGAACTGACTTCCATTCAACCATTTCAAAAGGTAGCATCTGATTAGAAATGTATGATGCTGACAGAAGAAGTTCAAGCTGTTCTGAAGGTATTAGTACAAAACAAGACTCCTCTTTGGGACTGGAGGGCAGATCAGGAAGGGTGTCAACGTACTGAGTGGTGTGATTGATCCAGATTATCAAGAAGAAATTGGACTGGTGTTACATAATGGAGGTAAAGAGAAATATGTCTGGAATGCAGGAGATCCCATAGGCCAACTCTTAGTGCTACCATGCCCTGTGAAAAAAAGTTAATAGAAAATTACAGCAACCCCTTCATGATAGGACATCTAATGACCTAGACCCCTCAGGAATAAAGGTCTGGGTCACTCCAGGCAAAAAATCACAACCAGCTGACGTGATTGCTGAGGGCAAAGGTAATACAGAATGGATAGTAGAGGAAGGTAGTTCTACCTACCAATTATGACCAAGTGATCAATTGCAGAAGTGAGGTTTGTGATTATTCATGTATTTTCTGTTTATGAGCTTATTGAATCTTTTCTTTGCTCATGTATGATATATCAGCTACAATTGGACTCAGTGTGTTCTCATTTATATGTATGATAGATGTTTAATGTTAAGTATAAGTTTGATTTCATTGATGTCTAGAAATTCTATATGGGTTAAAAAAAATTGTGTACAGGTGCCATGTTGGCAAGGGCTGGATTGTGATAGGTAGGTTTGTTATGCCAACATGGCCACAGAAGATTGGTGGGTTTGTTGTGACGGCACAGCCAATGAACATGCGAGATGAATTGAAGGGCAGAGATAGGAAGGGCTTGGCAAATCCCGCCCTCTCTCTTGCTTCTGGATCTTCAGACCAGAGAGCTGCCTTGTTCGTCCTGTGCCTTGACCTCCAAGCAACACTACCCATGGGACACCTACTCATGGAGTGTGTTGCTGTGAGTTGAGGATCCTTCAATCCCTACTTCGCCACGCTCCTGGGATATACATCTCTTGAGCTGGGGACTGTTGGACTTTGTCATCTGGCTGACTGTTGGCAACCTGCTCTGCCGTTTGCTGCCTGTAACCAGATAGCCTGGATTGCTCTACAGAGGACTACTGAGCGGCCCTCAAGATTTGAAGGACTGCCAGTCTTCTAGTTGCCTCACACAAGTGAGTTGCAGCGAGCAATCTGTATTGCTTTATAGTTAACTGTTTCTTTCTTATCTTATATGCATTTCTCAATATATAAATATATAAAAAGAAATACTAGTGTCCTGAATTTTATTTCTCTAAGAGAACTCTGCCTGACACAACTCCATTAATTGATAAGATGCCATTTTATATATTTCAACAAGCTGATCAAGCATTGGACTATGATAAGAGTTGTGCAAGCCCCCAATAAAAAGATTTTAAAATGGAAAAATAAACATATGAAAAAAGAGTATGTACAGCAGAACAAGCATCAATTCTATCACTTCTAAAAGAAAAGAAAAAAAAATGGTCTTTGTTGGATCCATCTAGTGAAATAGTGAAACGGCATCAGAAAGAGTTCAAGCCTTTGCAAAGGATTCTGGTAGAGAGTAATGCAGGAGCAGGGAATTATTTAATGTGGCTCTTCTATCCAAGGTCTCTAATTCTCACTATATGACCTCTTTCTTCATCACACTGGGGAAAAGGTGGTGGTAAAATACATATAGGATTCAGTATAATTGGAAAGAGGAGTCTCCAGAGTTTCATCCTGCTGTGTATAATATGAATCCTCTCAGAAGTTGAAGGAGGGATCTCCTTGCAGGCAAGAGTCAGGAGTGAGGCACATCTTCTGGACCGGGGATTCCTACCCAGTGAAAGCCCTGGAACCACATGAAAGCTATACCATCAGAGGAGCAATAACAAAATCAGGAGCCACAGAATGGAACAGATAAATCCCTCAAAACCAATAACGAGAATAGAGATAGTGAAGTCAAGATGAATACTTTGTTGTGGGATGCAGGCTTGAGGAGTGATGTCCCTCTAGACACTTACTTGGGGAAGCTGGCTTTGCTTACACATCAATGTGGAGCTGAGTGCCTTTGGGCTTATGGGAGTGAGGTGGCTTTGGGCACTTGATTCAGGGAGCTGAGTTTGCTAAACTTGAGCTGAACTCCTTCCATTTAAGGTTTGCAGTGGAGTGGTGTGTCCTCCTGAGAATTTATTGGCTGACTTGATACTTTGTAATGTGTCATGGTAAAGAAATATCTTGAACATATATAGCTGGCATTACAACTTATTCACTTTCTTAAAAAAAAAAAGCTGGAATCGCAAGTTTTGTCTCTGGAGTCTGTATAGCCATTTCAGTGGATATGAGAACCCAAAGAAAATCGAGAACATTAATTCAGATGCTAGAAATCAGGAAATAAATGTAGAAATCTAATGGTTTTTTAGAATTGTAAAGTTAAATAAAGGTGTTTCTAAACAACTTTCATGGGAGAAAGGTGATACTTTCTACCCCCATGAAAACTTACTGATCACGGTGTTGTTATTTATCAGAATGGGCGTGATGGCAGTGAGTTTAGCAACTTCCATATTAGTAAAGTGCCTTTTTCAAAGAAGCTAAAATATCTGTGTGCTTGTATTAAAGCAAGCATGTCAAGGGTGACAAATGTTTATCAAGTTTTAATGCATTATATTCATTTTTAGCCATAGTTTCCATAGAAGTGGACTCAGGTTTTATCCTTAGTAATATGTACTATTTACAAAATTGTGAAGGTCATTTGAAGTTAATGTTCCCATGCAATCAACAATGAACAAACACTGGATTTATACAGATACTGATAATGAAAGTAAGCTTTAATGAACACTAGCAAAAATAAGTATTTCACTAATTCATAATTTATGTATAGTAGAAGGTAACTGTCACATATCAGAGACTGCCTATATTCCTTTAAATGTATCAATGTTTTGAGGATAATCCCAGTTACTTAAATGTGACCAGTTATTCTACTGGAAATTTAGATTTGACAGATTTAACATATATTGAATATTATATCTGAAGCTATTTTATGCTATACCACCAATAGCATTCCCATGACATAATCTGTTCTGTACTTAGATCAGGCAGCTGTTACTGTGGATAAATCATAAGATCACATAAACGCATTCACACAACCAAAATCTTAATGCTTTGTATCCAAATTTAAGAATCCAAGTTAGTAATTCTTTAATAATCCAGCTGTGCATTATTATATGTCTAGGTTTTTGCCATTGTATTTCATGATTATATTTCAGGCTAGATTCTTATTTTGATTCTTATTGAGGTGATTTTTTTTTAAAAAAAAACATGTTACTGTGAAACTTATCATTTGTCTATTAATATTTTTCTCATGAAAAATAGCAAAGAACCAGTTCTTTAGCATATATTGAGTCAAATTGAAAATAATTCTTGTCAAATACACACCAAGTATAAGAATAAACTACAATAACACTAATTCAGAGAATATTAAGGCAATAAAGAATTTTAAGAATTGTATGTGTGCCAATTTATTATATGGTGGTGGCTGGTGTGTTGTATGCTGGAAGTTAGACTGCTGGTATTTCAAATGCCAGCCAGTTCACTCCAAGTGAAGAAGCTTCAGCCCAGTTCCCAGTCTAAGAGCACATGATGAAGAATGACTCGGCTCCCCGGTCCACAGGAGGGAGTCGCTGAAAAATTAACACATTACTCCAAAACATTGCCAGGTACTGAAAACTTACTGAATTGAAGCAGAACATTGTCAGAGATGGTGCCTAAGGGTGAGCCTGCCTGATCGGATGGCGATAAAAATGTGACTCTGGAGGAGCTTACTTTGCAGAGTCGGCCATGGTGACACAACTCAGGTAAAGCCTGTGGGAACGGAGCCTTCCAGATCTTTATTTTTTTTTTTTTTTTTTTGCTAGGGGGACATGACACAAGGTTCTGGGAAACAGCTGAAAAAATCTGCTAATGAAGAGAATGTGGAATACATAAAATAAGAATTTAGAAAAATTGGAAGTGATCTAAAACAAAATGAAGCACACCAAGATCAGGATCCTAAGCATTAGTGGGTTGAACTGGGCTGGTACTGTTATTTTACATCAGAAAATCATATCAATTACTATATTGGGAATAGCACAATCGAGAGGAGTTATGTGGCATTTGTTGTCAAAAGGGCATTATAAAATCAATCATGAAGCACAATGCTCCCAGTAATAAAAGTATATCCACTCCCCTTCAAGAAAATCCAATCAATACAATTATTATTCAAATGTATGCACCAACTACGAAATGTAGTGATGGATAGATACAGAGCATGCAAAAAGTACATAGATGATTATTGACAATTGGAATGAAAAATTGGACCAAAAGGGGAAGGAATGGTAGTTAGAAAATATGGAATTGGTGTTATAAATGACACTGGACATCACATGATCTACTTGTTCATACAAACACTTTGTGTCAACAAAGGTTTGGGATAAAGCTGAAGGAAATTTAAACAACTCAATGAGAACCAAAGTAGGACCTTCAGTTTATTCATCCTGAATTTCTAAAATATCTCAAGAATGTATTTGCTGCAAGGAATACTGATGAAAGAAGACTTGCTGTGCTGAACTCATAAGAAAATACAGAACAAAGGATAGTATTGCTGATGTCAGATGAATCTTGGTTCAAAACAGAGAATACTAGAAAAATGTTTGCTTGTGTTTCATTGACTTTGCAAAGGTATTCGACTATATGGAGCACAACAAAACATGAATAGCCTTGAGAAAAATGGGAATTCCAGAATAGTTCATTGAGCTTATGAGCTTCAACAGTTTTGAGTTTATGGATCAAAAGGCCATTGTGTAAACAGAGAAAAAGAACACTGCTTGTTTTAAAATCAGGAAAGGGGTGTGTGTCAAAGTTGTATCATCTCACCACACCTGTTTAATCTATATGGTGAGCAAATCATCTGAGAAGCTCCCCTTACAGAAGTTTCATGGGAAGGAGACGAGTCAGTCAGGGTGCCATGTCCAACAATGCAACATACAATTTCCTTTAGTTCTTCAATGCTTCCTCCCCCATACCCCACCCCGCTATCATGATCCTGATTCTACCTTACAAATCCAACTAGATGTACAGAAGATGTACAGAAACTAGTGTACAGAAGATGTACACTGATACAGATAGGAAATAGAAACACAGGGAATCCAGGACAGATGATCCCTTCAGGCCCAATGGTGAGATTGTTGATGATGGGAGGGTCGAATGAGGGTATAGTAGTGTGGGAAAAACGATGACAAGGATCTATATATAACCTCTTCTCAGGGGGATGGACAACAGAAAAGTGGGCAGAGTGGGACACTGAACATTGTAAGATATGAAAAAATAACAATTTATAAATTATCAAAATTTCTCAAGGAAAGGAAAGGGGTTGGGGGAGTGAGGGAAAAAATGAGAAGCTGATATCAAGGGCTCAATTAGAAAGCAAATGTTTGGAGAATGGTGATGGCAACAAATGTACAAATGTGCTCAACACATGGATTGTGATAAGAGTTGTATGAGCTCCCAATAAAAAAGGAGGGGTGTCTTTGAAAATGCTTATATGTAATAATATATTTGAGGAGTATTGAAATTTTCACGAGGAAATCACTTCTAATATACTTTTCATAAAAATTATTTTTATAGGAACCATGAAGTTGAGTTGCACTTCTGAATAGACATTTGTCAATTATGAAGAAGATTAACCTTGGCTTTAAAAAATATTCTAAAAACTGATGGTTTTATAGTGTAAAGCTTCATCTATGTATTATGGAAAAATGTTTCATTCCTAGATTAAATTTAAAAATAATGTCATATGTTTATTAAATCTCTTTTCTGAAGAGATTTTTTTCATTAATTAAAGCTTTATGTGTAACGTCTTAAATTTTCAATAGGATTTATTCAAAAGACCATAATTTATATACACATATTATAGGAACTGCATTTTTTACTTAAATGATGCTAGTTTTGTTTTGAATTGTTGACTTAATGATAGACATTATAATTAAGTTATTAAAAGGCTTTGGACTTTCTGAATCCTATAATGTCCTTTTTTAAAACCACTGAGTCTTAACCAATCTCAATAATGTATAAATGTGTATTACAGACATGTGACGGGATGCATATGGTTACTAAGTTGATTATGGAGGTTTATTATGAACATATCACTTTTCACAGACACTATATTATTAATACCAAATAAACTGTCTGGGGTTCCCAAAATAGAAGAAGCTGGATTATATGAAAAAGAATGTGGTATCAAGGATTAGCAAAAGGCTTGTGAACAGCCTGTGATATGCAGATAACACAAGTTTACTTGCTGAATGTGAGGAGGGGTTGGTACATTTACTCATGAAAACCAAGGATTGCAGTCTGCAGTGCAGATTTCAAGTCAATGTAAATATGATCAAAATTCTCACAATCAGACCAACAGGTGGCATAAACAAAGCAAATAATAGTAGCTGTCTGTAAGCCATTTTTTGATTCAAGTCCACCCAAAGTGTGTCAGGGTAGAAATGTCCTTCATAGAATTTTCGATGGATTTTTTTGTTTTGTTTTTCAAAAATCACTGGGACATTCTTCCCTGATGCCTCAGGATGAACTGACTATCTAACCTTTTGGTTAGTGGCCAAGTATTCAACTCTTTGTGTTATCCAGCCACTCACTACCTAAGGCTAGATTCAGAGAAATAATAGTGCCTTCTTACAGTGATTGTTTACTAAAGATTAGTATGGCCTACGGAACTTGTTTACATATAATCATTTCAAAGGACAAGACCATATTAACTTTTCTTCTCAGATATAAGCATTTTCAATGGAACATTTTTGTTTCTTTACTGATTTGTTAAGACTTTTTGAGAACTGATTGTACTGTGGATTAGGTATTGATCTGCTAACTGTGAGGTTAGTTCTCCATGGGAGAGAGATAATGCTGTCAGCTCCCCAACAGATATGCAGTCTTGGAAACTTTGTATAAGCTCTTTAGGAGTGGGAATCAACTACATGGAAGTAGGATTAATATATATATATATATATATATATATATATATATAGCTTTGCTATGATTTAGATTAAGCCTTATTTATATTTTGTTTGGTATTAAATGAATTATAAACTTACTAAATAGCAGTTATTTAATTAAAAACATGAAAGAAGACTATACTATTATAAGGAAATATTATGATAGTAACACATTTGCACTTTTAGAATGGTAGCCATTACAGCAATATGGAAGTTGGATAAGAAAGAAAAAGAAAATTGATAGATTGATCAGATAGAAAAATTTATAGTATATAAGTCGAACAGATGCATATATTGAATGCTGGAGAGTTA
This sequence comes from Nesogale talazaci, assembly GCA_004026705.1. Lineage (NCBI taxonomy): Eukaryota > Metazoa > Chordata > Mammalia > Afrosoricida > Tenrecidae > Nesogale > Nesogale talazaci. The sequence continues at coordinate 24,133 of PVJH01026813.1, forward strand.
TTAAAAGGAAAATTCAAGAACAAACTGGGAATTTGGAGCTAGTGGAGGTATGACACTCAACATCATGTACAAGAAACATAATGTATATGTTTCTCTTTCAAATTTATTAGCCTTGCATTTTTAGACAAGTAAGTTTCCCTACAAATAGCACCCACAAATATAGCACTTAGATCACAATTAAGAAAACCTTATAAGTGGTTGCATAGTTTTATATATATATATATGATAGATGCATGGAAATGTGGATATATAGCAAACACAATATTGAAATATTCTGTGGACAAAATATTTAGAGATGTTCAAAGCATCAAAAGAATATGAAAGGAATGTACAGCGCCACTGTACCAACCTAACTACTCAACATTCAACCACTTCAAAAGGCAGTATAAAATCAAGAACCCATTGTACTGAAGGAAGATGTCCAAGCTGCTAGAGGTCTTCAGTGAAAAACAAGAATGCAGGAATTGACATGACACTCATTGAAATGCTTTGACATGCTGGCAAAACCCTGGAAGCACTCAGAGCCCTTTGCTTGGAAATTTGTAAGATAGCTACATGGCCAACTGATAGGGAAACATCCATATGTGCACATTCAAAATAGAAATGATCCTACAGAATGTAGAAATCATCAAATTGAACCATTAGTATCAAGTGTAAATAAATTTTTTTCTGAAGACAATTCAACCCTTATAACAGCAGTACATTCATAGGGAGTTGCCAAAAATATAAGGTGAATTCAGAAAGAGATGGGAAATGAGAAATATCATTACTGATACCAGATAAACTTTCACTGAAAGCAGAGGATACATGAAAGATGTTAAAGTGCTTTATTGACTAGGCAAGTACATTTTACTATGTGCAACATTGAGAACAATAAAAAAGCTAAAACATATCTTGCTTATGTGGAATATGTGTATGGAATAGAAGGCAGTCATTTGAACTAAGTAAGTCAATACTGTATGGTTTACAATCAGGAAAGGTATATATCAGGATTGTACTATTTCACTATGTTTATTTAATCTTCATGCTAAGCACATTTTGAGAGAAAATGGACAATATAAATAAGAATGCAGTATTTGGATTGAAGGAAGTTTTACTAACAAGCTGTAAAGCTCTGATGCACAAGCTTACTTGCTGAAAGCAAGCTAAAGCTGAAGCACTTGCTGATGAAGATTGAGGACTGTAGTCTTTACTATAGATTGCAACTCACTGTAAAGAAGCAATAATCCTCACTATTAGACAATAGATAACACCATGATTAAATGGATAAAAGATTGATGTCAAAAATTTCATCTTCCTTGAATTCACAATCAATGGTGATGGAAAGAGTCAAAAAATATAATGACACATTGCATCAAGTAAATTTGCTACACTAACCTTCTTTAAAGTGTTGCAGAGCAAGTACATCACTTTGACAAGTGAGATACACTTGATTCAAGCCAAGACATTTTCATTTGCCTCATATGTGTGTGAAATTTGGATTTTTTTTGGGGGGGGGCATCACTGTTCTCTGGTGGTGAGAGTAGGAGGCCCAGCTCCACTGCTGGAATTGAACCTCCGTCCCAGTGGGCCGCAGTCCCGCGCACAACCACTACGCCGATCTATGACAATTCAGTGTATTTGGATTATGGTGCTGGCAAAGCATATTGAAAATTACATGGGCTATCAGAAGGACAAATTAATCTATTTTGTTATGCTGAGTTGACAAGAGAAACAAATCTAGTATCACCTATAGATGCATAAGAAAGACTTTTATATCAAGAAGTAATTGTATATCAAGAAAATTTATCAGTCCAGTTCAAGACCATAAGTCTGACACTAGTTCATAAATACCTCTTCAGATTCACACAGACACATTCAATAATGAAAAATGCAGGAATATCAAAGGCCAGTGGGTTCAAAGTCACATAGATACAATGATCAATGTTATTGGAAACATGGCAAGGCTGAATCAGCAAGCAGGATAGCCAGCAAGCAGGAAGGTAAAGAGAGAACTAGAGATGTGAGTTAGAGAGATGCCTGCCTCCAGAAAGCTATATATCTCAGTCACTTCTCCAAAGGAAGTCTTTAGGCTGTGATTTGATTGATAGGCTAACCACCAATATCTTCTAACAGGTGTCATATTGACAAAAGGAAAAAAACAAAACCTAATTATCACATCCCATCCGGGGGAAAGTATAACTAGAATGCCACTTAGAAGACAGGATGGAAAGACCGACTCTCCTGTACTTTTGGCATACTATCAGGTGTGGGACATCTTCCTTGGTAAAGGAATAAAGCAGTGACAATGAGGAAAGCCATCAAGGTGATAGACTGACATAATAGCAGCAACAGTGAGCTCAAATATAACAAATGTTACGACCAGGCAATACCTCAATCTGTTGAACATTGAGTCACTATGAGTCAGAACCCAGCTTAGTGCACCTGGCAATAGACTGCACTATTAATGCTAAACTCTAAACCATTTCAGGTGACCTAAATTCACACAGTTATGAACCCGGGAATCAACTAAGACAATTTTTACTATTGAAAATTTTTAGCTTTTTCCTTAAAGATTTATAGTAATCTGGGACCTTCTTTTGCCTGCTATATGTAAAAGACAGCCTGAAAATATTGAAAGATTAACACAACCACATTGGTTGAAGCCTTCAATCAATAATGTCAAGTCAAGAAGGATATATATGCCATTTAAAGAAATGACAGTAGCACAGCTGCTAACCAAAACATTGGAGAGAGGTAGAAGGAGGAAGAAATACAGCACAGGACACCCAGTGTAGCATCTCTATTCTTTCACTTGGCATGAATGTGGATCAGAATTGAGAAGATGACTACTGAAAACAACAGCATGCCAGATGAATGAACTAACAACGGACTTCTGTATAATTGTAAATGGTAATGACAATGCAAAACTTAATAGGGATGAATCTAGAAGATATTATGTTGAGTGCAATCCACATCAAACACAAAAGGATAAATATCATAAAGTCACCCTATCTTAACAGTCAAGTAGAGAAAAGAACACACAAAGAAATGTTTTTTGTACGGTTGCCAATGGTAGGAGACAGAAGGAGCTCACTTTTAAGGAATAATGTGCAAGTCCGGGAAGATAGAGGAACAAATTTCATAGACAGACATATGGATATAAGGAAAGGGTTTATATACAAAAGGAATGGAACACTGAGAAAGCATCCCAGCCCAGTCCAGTTCAAAGTCATAAGTCCAATATTAACCCATATGCCTGATATCAGTCTATAATCAGTCTATAATCTCTCCTTCCTACTCACAAAGTCACAGGTCAGTGGGTACAGAATCTCAGGGCTAGCTGGCAGTGGTCTCCCCCTGGCTCCTTGCTTCCAGGGCTCTGGGTTCATCAATACCATCCAATGGTGACAGAAGTAACTCTTTGCTGGCAGGGGTCTCCACATGGCCTCTCCAGCTTCAGAGGTCTGGCTCCATCAGGGCCAAGCCATGTGACTTCTCTGGCTCCTCAGACACAGCCATCTTGTCTTGTCCATGATTCACTATCTCTGAAAATAACTCCCAACAACTGAGGAAGATAGTTTCTCATCTCCACCAGGAAAATATTGCAAGATTTCCCAGATGTATCAGGAGAAAACAATGTCCACACGGAGTCCTCATTGACTACTCAATAGCTATCTCCAGATTAACAGGCTAGACTCCACCCCTACATCTCAATCATGAAATTAACATAAGCACATGACGGCCACAAATAATCAAAGTCAAGCCAAATCAAACAAAACCCATTGCCATTAATTCTGATGTGTAGCAACTCCAAATATAGTTTCTAAGGCTAAAAACCTAGAATTACTGCAGTAATTATGGCAGGCATTCTCAAAGACAAAATTGATTAGAGTGTGTTCTCAAAAAAATGGTACATAACTAGTGACATTATAGGTGCGCAAGAAAAACAAATTAGTTTATTAGAAACATTCTATAATGAACAATAGCGTGCTATAATTATTGTGAGAATTCCAGTTTTAGTCATAAACACTGAAGAGACATATGATTGAATTTTTAATTTTGTGTTGTTAGTCAACAGTGAATGCTTTCTCTCTGTCTTTGTGATTCCATAATGATGATATTTTAAACACTAGGCTAAAATACAACATCAAATAAATTAGTAGTTACGTGTTGAGTTAAAGAAAAGGTGTGCAAATAACCTATTTCAATTACATTCAAAACTTAATCACATCTTCATGAACTATTAATTACAAAATTATCTAATCCTGACCAAATTTAGAGAAACAAAATAGATATCAAATGAAATAGTTTGTTCAAAGCCCCGTGTTGTCTATGGCCATACCACCCTGAACGCACCCTATGTCATCAAAGCCCTGTGTTATTATGGAGTTTGATGGCTCCATAAAAAAATAAACTTAAGGTTTCAATATTTCTAGATATTTTAATCAATATAGTATAGTTTTCTTCCAACAATAAAAACAAAATATTTCAATGTCATAGACATGACATTTTGTGTCTACATTAAATATCCAATGAAAGGGATCTGGAAGAAAATAGGGAAGCAAAACTTCAACTACTCAAAAACAGGTAGATGAGGATTCTCAACATGAATGTCACCTACTTTTCTTAGAAAGAGTATATGTTGAATTATTTCCTGTTCTCTAACTCACTCTAAAAATAACATACATTACACATAGTTTCTTCAAAAACTAAGCCTATATTCCTACTGTATGCTGCAATTAAGCTTGGTGTTTTAATATTCCATATGCTTAGAAGGGAAAAAAAATCTAGAGAATTTAAAGTAAGAAAACTGTGCATTTCCCTTTATTTGTTGGTTTATCCTACTCTAATGGTTTACATACTTGTCTGATGATGGACATTACTAGACCATGGTTCAAATACCAGCAGTATCACCCATATTGAAACAATGTCAGTGGGGCTTTTCATCTAAGACTGGGAAGAAGGATGAATTGGGGAAATATGTGTTGCTGACACTCTTTTTTTTTTTTGCTGACACTCTTACCAATTGGGTTGCCTCATACAGTATCAGAAAATGAACCTTTCTTAATGGAAGCCTTTCAAAATAGGAGCAAAGAAGTGCTACCCCTACAAGAGAGAATCAACTTTATACTATGAAGGGAGTAAAGCTTTTGAGATGAACTTCATTTGATGCTGGGGCATGGCTCAAAATGAAAAATAATAACAGCAAACACTCATTAGTAGTAAAAACTTTGAAAGTGCAATTTTAAAATAATTTTATTGGGGGCTCTTACAGCTACTACAACATTCAGTACATCATTTGTATCAAGCACATTTGCACATACTGCCACATACATTTCCAAACATTTTCCACTTGAGCCCTTGGTACAAGCTCCTTTTAAAAAAGAAAAAAACTCCCCTTCCCCCCCCTTTTTTTAATGAATCATTTTATTGGGGGCCCATACAACTTCCATCACAATCCATACCAACTTC
>PVJH01026814.1:0-29536 GCA_004026705.1 Nesogale talazaci
AACTTGTAAGCCGCGATGCCACCAGGCACCCTTCCTGCAATTACACAAGCCTGCAATCGTGATGCACAATCACTAAAGGCTTCAACACGCAAGACAGACAAGTGAGTGAGCGAGCAGAAGCACGCCCACGAATACACACCGGTTTGACAGAGGGTCCTTATGTATGTCACCCGCAGGTGAGGCAACCTCGACTGCCAAAAGTCAGGTGGGCTGGAAGTATTTATTGACAAAGACCGGAGAGCGAAAGGTTCGCTGTAAATGACACCTCAATGCAGAAGGAAAACAAGAAGCCTCCTCGTCTTTGAGTTGAGGTCGCCTCATCGGGATCCTCTAGGAGAGGGCGGGATCCTCTGGGAACTGCTTCTGTGAGGTTCTGAGACTGTGCTCGCCTTTCTCCTGAAGAGTGGACTGTGGTTTCGAATGGCCGACCTTGTGGTGAGCAGCTCTGTGATTACCACTATGCCCCTAGGACGTAGCATAGAGAGCTCAAGGTGAAGCAAACCCCAATCCTCCCAACTGGAACAATAGGTGACATCATGGTTCATGAAGAAAAAAGTTAAAGTTGGCAAGACTTTCCTCTTGCTTGGATCCATAGGGCGTTGGAAGGTGCATTCAAGAGATCACATGACATACAAGCTGCACAAGACCTCTTTCAAGTGTTGAAAAGCAAGCATGTTACTTTGAGGACTAAAGTAGGCCTGATCCAAGCCAGGGTACTTTCAATTGCCTCATACGCATGAGAAATGTGGACATTGAATAAGGGGGACGGAAGAAAAAATCGCTGCATTTGAACTGTGGTGTTGGAGAAGCATATTGAAAGGACCTTGGACTGCCAAAAGGCGAAACCGATCTCTTGGATGAAGTACAGCAAGAACGCGCTTTAGAGGCGAGGATGTAGAAACCCTGTCTCACAGAGGTTGGACGTGCTCTCCGGAGAGACCAGTCCCTGGAGAAGGCAGTAGAGTGAGGCAGTGGGGAAAAGAGGAAGCCCTTCACTGAGATGGATTGGCCCTGTGGCTGCAGCTCTGTGCTGACGCCAGGAAGAGTTGTGAGGCTTCACTAAAGGCTTGTTCTGCTGGGCACAGAGCCGCTGTGAATCAGAACAGATGGAAGGGCACTTAACCACTAACAGCAATTTATCTGTGCGTATTTATTTACATTTGTTGCAATTCTGTCCATGAGTGTGGTGGAGCATTCACGGTACACCTTAATGAAAACTTAAGATGCAGTCGAACCCCTCACAGCACTGGCCTTAGGTCTGAGATCTTAGTCTCAGGGGGCACCACGATCAACCGGCATAACATAGTTCACAAAGACAATTTTGAACATCCTGCTTGGGTGAGTAGTGACTGGGATCTTACAAGCTTGGGAGTAGACATCGAAGGTGCAACTGTTGGTCTCTCGCCGTCAAGGAGAAAAAAAATGATGAAAATCAAAATTCATATGGAAAAAATCACTCTAGTGGATTAATGGGCCACCCCTACATCAGTTTCCACACTCCTGAGACTGCAAGAACGTGATGGTGCCCCACAACCACTGCCAATTAGTCTGGAAAGGATCACATTAAAAAGTCCTGGATAGAAATATGTGGGACAGCATTCAAAATTGTCAAGGAGACCAGGCTCGTTGGTGCGAGGGCCTCAGAGGACCCCAAGACTATGGTCTCTAGTCACTCTTCAGGTCAGGAAACGAACCCATTCCCATGATATAAGAATCAGCGATTTGAGATCAGAAGGACGGCACTGACCTATGCACTGAGGGTTAGGAAAGGAGGAGGACTGGGAACAGGAAACACTGGGTGGAAAGGGGATAAGCACAGGAACATGGAGGAGACTGAAATGGATGAGGTGAAACAAAATGTGCATAAATTGTTAAATGTAAAATGAATCAGCTATAATCCTTCATCCAATTATAACAGAAGTTTAAACATATTAAAATAAAATCAGGAGATGAGTGCATTAGGACCGTATCCTTTCACCATACCTACTCAATCTATATGCTGAGCAGAGAAGCTGGATGATATGAAGAAGAACGTGGCGTCAGCGTGAGAAAAAGTTCATTAATCACCTTTGACAACGGCTATGCAGACGGCACAGTCTTGCTTGCTGAAAGTCAAGAGGGCTGAAGCAGTTACTGACAAAGAAGCTCAACATCACTAGTAAGAACAAGCCCAAGGGTTGCCTTTGCGGCAGACTACCCATTGCTTGTATACAAGTTTACAAGAAGGATCAGAAAGATGAAATAGAAGAAAATTAAGAGTCCACTAGAGCCAAAATGATCTCAAGTCTCGTCCACCTGAATTTAGAGATCATGTTAAGACTAGATTACAGTATGCATTACTATAAGAGCTGTAAGACCCTCCCCCAATAAAACGATCTTTTAATAACATATTTTAAAAGCACTAGAAGTCATCCACCCACACACATACACACAACAGACGAAATTATGTGCACGGAACACCACTGACCAAAGATCAGAAAAATTATAGGATGACATTAAGAGAAAGAAAAGATTGACATCTATTGACTCACCCATGCTGGGGCAAGCGTGTCACATGGAGCCTAGTTGAAAACAGAGAAGACCAGAATGCCTCTTTTTAATTGACCATGTACAGTTACTTGACTGTGTGCTTCATAACAAGCTACGGACAATGCTGAAAGAATGGAAACTGCACAACATCTGACGATTCATCTAGAACCTATACATAGATCAAGAGGAGGCTGTTCAAACAGAGTAAGGCCATACAGTGTGGTTTTAAAATAGGGAATGCAAGCAGGCATCAGGATTTTACCTTTTCATCCAGTTATTTAATCTATATGTTGAGCAAACAATCTGAGAAGCTAGACTCTGTGAAGAGAGCGTGCCATTAGGATTGAGGCGGACTCATCAGCAACAAGACACAGCCTTGCTTTTTGGAAGCAAAGAGGACCAGAAGCACTTACCGAGGAAGATCCAAGAATAGAACCGTTAGATTACATCTCAACATAAGGAAAAGACAAAGCCTCACAACTGACCCAGTGAAGACGATCACGATAAAGGAAAGACGATGAGTTATCAAGGCTTAATTTTATTTGCATCCATACATAATCAAGACCCGTGGAAAGCAGCCGTCAAGACATCGAACCGCATTGAACAAATGGGCAGCAAAGGCCTATGTAAATTGTTCAAAACAAAGCAACAAACCAAAGACGTTCCTTTGAGAACGAAGGTGCGCCTGACCCTAGACATGGTGTTTCCAATTACTTCATGCTCATTCAGTTTGTAAAGGCTCAACCGTGAGGAAGGAAAAGGTCAGAAGAATGCATACATTTACATTAGGGGGTTGGTGAAGAGCACCAAAGAGTCCACGGACTGCCCGGGAACAAACAAGCCTGTCTTTGAAGAAGTACAGCCAGAATGCCCCTTACAAGCCAGGGTGCTGAGAGGTTGACGTGTGATCAAGAGGGAAGAGTATCGTCCTTGGCAAAGAAAAGCCTCACTAAGACAGAGGCAGGCCCTCCGTGAGATGGACTGGCACGGTGGCTGCAGCAATGGGCTGGCATGTTACCCTGGGGAGGGCGCTGCAGCCCGGGGCAGCGCTTCCTTCTGTCCGTCCATAGGAGTTGGAACCAACCCAGTGACACCTAACGACAACAAAGACAATTGCTAACATCTGCTGACTCATCCCGAGCCAAGGAAAACCACTTGAAATCATCTGTCTTGTCCTTTAACAGACGATTTATTTTGTTCCTAATGTCCTCCGCTCTTTGAACGACTGTTCTTGCCTAAAGGCTAACAGTCTTGTGTGAGTTTATTTTCTCTGGACACATCACGGGGCTGCTGCAATCAAACACGATTTCATTAACTGCTATTGGTAAATAGCTTTCCTTGCTTGGCTAACAAATGGGAAACTTTGTTTGCAGCCTGATTTTTATTTTTGTGAAGACATTCTGCTGTGATGAGATGTTCTGCTTTAGAGCGTCCAATTTATTCCAATCCTTGCTTTCCTGAGAGTCGAGACTTCTATGCGGTCTTGTCAGGGTATACTGCAAATAACTATCATGGTGCCATATAGGAAGCTTAATTATTTTGTCAACCATACTCAGATCCAAACAAACTGCCATCGACTAGATTGTGACTCATATCCACCAGAGAAGGTAGAGCAGAACTGTCTTGGTGGGTTTCTGAGGCTCTAGATCTTCGTGGGAGCAAGACAGACTCATCTTTCTCCCACGAAGTGGCTGCTGGGTAATTCACGATGGCACCACAGCTCCTTTGGACAATTATGGTGATGGCAAAACAATCTGCAATTCACTCTGTCTTAAAGACACTCCATTCAAAGTCCATTTTTTTTACATGCTGGGTAGATACTAGATACAAAAATAGTAAGAAATGTCACTGTGTATCGCACAAGCCGCAGTGGGACATGGTGAAGTATTACATATGTCCTTTGTCGAAACGCCTCAATTGTGGTAAAAAAGGAACCGTAGGAAAAGACACATATGTTGCTATGCATTCCAATACAACTTTTGGGATACAAAAATATGAGTTGTGTAAGTTTTTCATGTCACAAATATTGTACTTATAAATCAACATCAAATGATTTATTTAAATGATTCAAAATGTACTAAAAAAGTTGGAAGATAAGACTTTCAGATTAGAAAGGAAGCAATAAAACAATCTCTATTTACAGATGACATAGAAAATCTAAGGATTACAATAAACATCTATTAGAACTGGTAAACAAGCCCAGCAAAGTTGGAGGATAACAAGGGAAACACATTAAAAAGTCAACAATTTTTATACACTAGTAAAGAGTAAGTTGAAAGTTAGATGAAGAAAACAATTTCATTTATAATAGCATCCAAGAAAATAAAGCACTCAGGAAATAAATTTAACGAAAGAAATGCAAAACTTAAACTCTGAAAACAACAAAATCGTAATCCAGAAATGAAATTTCACATTTACGGTCGATTTATTTTACAAGGATGCCAAGGCTACTCAACAGGAGAAAGAACTGTCCTTTTTTTGGGGGGGGGCATCACTGCCCTCTGGTGGGAGTGGGAGGCCCAGCCTTGCTCCTGAAATGCTGCTGCTGGATTTGAACTGCCAAGCCAGTGGGCCGCAGTCCCGCACTCAACCCCTACGCCACCAGGGCTCAGCCCAGAACTGTTTTTAACAAGTGGTTCTGGGACACCCGGTTAGTCACAAGCTAAAGAACGATGGGGGCTCTGTAACAGACACACATATAAAGGAACTCAAAATGGATCAGTGACCTAAGGCTGAGGGCTAACACCGTCAACAAGAAAGCATAGTAGTCTGTCTTCCTGATCTTGTAACAGGTAATTGTTTCCTTGACGTGACAACAAACACACAAGCAACCAAATAACTCAATTGTATTTTATATACATTTTTAAAAATTGCGCTTCAAAGAACACCCTCAAGCAAGTGAAAAGGCAACACAGTGAGTGGGAGAAAATATTTGCAAATAATACCGGCAATGAGGTACACATATCTAGATTAAATAGAGAACCCTTACAATTTAATATTAAAAACATATTTTAAATGGACAAAGAATCTGAGTAGACATCTCTTCAAGGAAGACTACAAATGATCCATAAATACATGAAAAAGAATGCCCAATATAGTGAATGATCAGGGAAATGCCAGTGCAAAACCCAGAGTGGCACACTACTTCACACCCACTCAGATTGCTGTAATAAAAAAGCCATGTAACAGGAAGTGTTGATGGAGATGTGGAGAAATGAGAGTCCTCATACATGGTTGGTGGGAATGCAAAATGGGCCAAATTGCCTTAGGTAAAAGTATGGAAGTTCCTTAAGAAAGTAAACATAAAGTTACTAGTCATCCTATTTCTAAAAGATACAAGAGAACAAAAACACAAGTCAGTCCCTGCCAAGTCAGTTCTGACTCATGAGGTGACCATATGACCCCAGAGAAATGAGAACATGTGCATACAAAAGCTAGCGGTACAGGGAGACGCATAGCACCGCTATTCATCATAGCCCCAAAGAAGAAATGACTCGAATGTTTATCAACTGATGAATGGATAAGTGAAGTATGGTATATCCTTACAGTGGACTACTGTTTGACAATAAAAAGGAATGGAGTGTCGATACATGCTACATCATAAATGGACTTTGAAAACATACTAGGTAAAAGAAGCCAGTCGCAAAGGCCTCACCTTGAGTGATTCCATTTATGTGACACAATCAATATGAAAATCTCAAGAGACAGAAAGTGGTTTCATAGAACTAGCCGGGTGTGGAAGGGAGGCGGGTTAAAGAACATGAGATTTCTTTGGGGGGTGATTGGCATGCATTTTAAAGGGTCAATTATATGGTATATGAATTGTATCTCAGTAAAGCTGTCTCTACCCCTATACCATACAAAAAGTATATGACTATATCAAACCAGTATATATATACATATATATATGCACACACACATATAATTGTACTATACCAAGTCAAATAGCCTGCCAGATTTGGTACATGGGCGATAATCTGCTAAGCCCTATGACAAGCCACATCGAGGAGTCTGAGTGCTATGGAAAGCTACTGACTATTTTTAAAGCAGCATAATAATGGAGTAATATTTACATATTGAAAAATCACTCTGACTACATAATATGGAAAATAGATGTAAGGCTGGAGTTGGAGACCTGTTAAGCGGACTGCTGCAGTCATTTCAGGTGTGATAACCATGTTAATCATAAGGATAAAGAGAACTGGCAGAATGTAAGAGGCATTTAGGAGGTGGGATTTACAGATGGATTTCAGACTGGATATGGGAGACAAGACAGAGACAGCACAGGCAAATTCATCAGCCAGGGGTGACCATCGTCAAGTAACTAACACGATCTCTTGAGTCTTGCTCACCCTGAGGCTCCCAAGAGCAGGTGGCAAAAACCTCTAGCAGCGTTGTGGTGACGTGCCATTGGCTTGGGTCAAAGTATGCACAACGGGAAGAAACACTTGTCCTGTGCCATTCTCATTCTCATGGCTGTTTGGTCCATTGCTACAGCCATGGAGCCAATCCATCTCATTACGAATTTCCCTTTTTTTCACTTATCTTCTACTTTACCAAGGATGGAGTCCTTCTCCAGGGACTAGTTCTTCTCGGAAACACTCCCAAAGTATGGATGACAAAATCTCACCACCCTGACTTCTAAAGAGCTTCTGGCTGTACTTCTTCCAGGATAGATTTGCTTGTTCTTCTGGCAGTCTATAGGATATTCACTGTTATTTACCAAGGCAGTAATTCAAATGTGTCCATTGTTCGCTGGCTTTCCCTATTCGCCGCCCAGCTTTCCCAGGCAATTGAGGTGACTGAAAATACCTTATCTTGGTGTGTGTGTGTGTGTATGTGTGTGTGGTGGGCCTTAGATCTCAAAGCGACATCTTAGCTTTTAGACACTTTAAAGAAGTCTTGTGCGGAAGGTTGTTCCAGGGCAATATGCCATCTTGGTTCTTGATTGCTGCTTTCATAGGCCTTGACGATGCATCCTAGATGTCCCGACAACTTCACTCCGCTCTCCATTTACCATTATCTTGCTTATTCCTCCACTTGAGGGACTTTCTGCTTTTCTTTCTGTTGAGGAGCGATCCATTTGAAGTCTTTGATCTTATCAGTAGTACCCAAATCCTCTTTGATGCCCATGAGCAAAGTTGTATCCTCTGCATCACCGCGGTTGCTACTAAGTCTTTCTCCATTCCAGAGGGCACACTTCTCTTCATATAGTCCAGTTTCCCAGATTATTTTCTCAGCATACAGATTGAATAAGTATGGTGAAAAGATATGACCCTGATGCACACTTTTCCTGATTTTAAACAAGTATTCCCTTGTTCTATTTGAACAACAGGCTCTGCACGAACATAGTTAAATGTTGTGTAATTCTTATTCTTTGCAATGTTATCCATAATTTGTTATGATCCATACAGCCAAATACCTTTGTGTAATCCATAAAACATGAGAACTATCTTTCTGGTATTCTCTGCTCTCAGCCAGGAATTCATCTGACGGCCACAGTGGTATTCCTTATTTCAGGTCTTCTGAATCTAGCTTCTACCAGTTCCCTGTGGATGCAATGCTACAATCGGCTCTCCATGAAGGCTGAAATGGATTGGACTAATTTGACTACCATAGGAATGCTGTCCTATCTCCACCTGCGCTTTAGGAAATGGAAGTTCTTTGCAGACCAAAGAATCTCCAGGAAGCCGCATTGTCTTTCTCCTACCAAAATGCTGTCATTTCCACCAGCCCTTAAAATTCAATCAACCATTCCATCAATTTCACAGACATTCAGTGGTCCTACTATGTACTAAGCCTCCTCGGTCAGTTTGTCATATTGTGGTAGTTTGCCTGTTGCTGTGATGCAGAGAGTTTTGCTCCTGGTATCTTAAACACTTGTTTGTCCAGCAGGTTTGTCCATGATGAGCAAGTTTTAGTGAAGTTTCCAAACTAAGAACAGACTAAGAGCAGGGATTAGGCTGTTCATTTCTGTGGGAATAAATCCTATGATTGCCAGGGGAACCACTGTCTGACATGGTCCCAGAAGATAAGTCCATATTGGTTTGGAAACTCAAAGACACGGCCATTGAATTAACAGGCCATTGCATTAACCACGAAACTACCAGGGCTCCCTCCTAGTGTGGAAGGAAATCAGCAGAAGAGAAGAGCTGTTTCCTTAACATAGAATTAACCTTGCTGAGTCCCGGGGCGCAGTGATTGTGTGTGGGACTATGGCCCACAGGGTTGGCGGTTCAAATCTAGAAGCAGCTCTCCAGGAGCAAGGCTGGGCTTCCTACTCCCACAAGGACAGTAGCGCAAAAAAAAAAAAAAAAGAGTTATTCTTAAGGATGTTGCATTTGGGACCTTGATGTGCTTATAGGGACAGCTTAAAATGAGAATAGCTGCAAACACCAATTAAATCCAGGAAAATTTTATGTGAATTTAATTTAAAAATGAAATGGAACACAAAAAGGTTGACATCTCAGGCATTAGAAATGGACTGGTATTGATAATTTTGAATCAGATAGTCATATGAAATGACAAATTCAAGAGGAATGTCATCACATTCATCATCATAAAGAATATTTCCAGATATATCTTGAAGTACAGTGTTGTCTATTATGGGAAATATATATATATATACATATAGATAGGGGGTAATTTACACATATAAGGAAGTCCATTTAAATTATTGTTGAAATTTTGCACTACCCACTAAAATCCAATGACGATGAAATTGAAGACTTCTACTAGATATTAATCAAACATGCAGTCAAGCTGTCTTTATTGGCATTTTTATATGGAAATTGGAAACAAAGAGGAAAAAACAGTATAAACATGGATTTGGTGATTTAAAAGATTGCAAAACAGAATTTTGTAAGCAACGACTTCTTCATTGCACAAACCCTCTTTCAACACAAACATGGCTATAAACATATAACTTTGTGGCCTTCACCAGATGGAATACATAAGACTCAAACTGGTTATGTCTATGGAAAGAGATAATAAGTAAACTCTATCAGCAGCCAAAAATAAGGTGAGGTTATCTGTGGAACATCAATTGCTCATAAATAAGTTCAGGTTGAGGTTGAAGAAAATGAAAATAAATTCATGAGAGTCAAAATAGAATTTTGAGCATATGCCACCTGAATTTAGAGACCACATCAAGAACAGAAATGAAGCATCAAATATAAATGACCAAAGACCAGATTGGTTATAGGGTGATATTAAGAACAACAACCATGAAGAAAGCAAAAGGTCATTAAAAAACAGGGAAGACTGAAAAGACAAAAGTGGGTGTTAGGAGAAACTCTGAAATTTGCTCTTGGATATGGGAATAGTTAACGACAATTGAAGAAACGATGAAGTAAAAAAGCTGAACAGATCATTTAAAAGGACATCCCCCAAAGACCGAGTAGAGTGTTGCAATAAAATATGCAAAAACCTGGAGTTCTTAGAAAGGCAAGAAGGAAGGACATGCTCAGAATAGCTTAAGCGGAAGAAGTGAAGAAAAATTCAAGCCTCAGGCTGAGTCACAGTGGTGTAGTGGTTGTGTGCGGGACTGCGGCCCACTGGGATGGAGGTTCGATTCTAGCTCCACGGAGCAAAGGCTGGGCCTCCTACTCCCACCACCTGAGGGCAGTGATGCCAAAAAAAAAAAAAAATTCAAGCCTCAGGTTGAAATATCAAAGAATTCTACAGGCCAAATATTGAACAATGCAAAACGCATCAAAAGAAGCTAACGGGAATACACAGAGGCACGGTGCCAAGGTGAAGGGTGCTGTTTCACCATTTCAAGAGGTAGCATACGATCAAGAATCAATGGCACTGAAGGGAGAAATCCAAGCTGCATTGAAGGCATTAGGCAAACACAAGGCTCCAGGAAAAGACAGAAATCCAATAGAAGTGTGTCGGCTGGCTGATGAAGTGCTGGAAGAAATTTGGAAGACAGCTACCTGGCTAACTGGCTGAAAGAGATTCACCTTTGGGCCCGTTCCAAGAAAGTTGACGCAACAAAGTGCAGAAATGATCAAACGATATCATGAATATTACATGCAACTAAAAGTTTGCGCAAGATAATTAAAAAATGATGGTTGCCGTATTTGGACAGGAAGCTGCCAGAAATTCTTGCTGGATCCAGAAGGCATGAGAAAGAAGGATATCATTGCTGATGTCAGATAGATCTTGTCTGAAAAGAGAGACTACCAGAAAAATGTTTACTTTTGGGTGGCTTTTTTTCCCTCTCAAATAATATTTTTATTGACATGTTACTCATTCTATCATATCTCTTCTCTTCCCATATAGCTCTGGTTTTCAATACCACTGAGTGAGGCGATACACTTATCAATGCTATCAACTCCCCTTTACCTTCCTTCCTACCTGCCCTGTACCCTCAGGGAACCCTTACTCCTGTCAGTGTCTCTGAGGAGCCATCTATCTTGACTACAATGTACCAAGAGATCATAAATGTACAAATGAACATATGGAAGTCTAACAGGACCAATGAGGTATATCACCTATTGGCCATAATAGTAAGGCAAAGGAATCTTAAAGAATAGAGGGTAGTTAAGTGGCTCATCAGTACCACACCACACCCTGGATTTATCCTCTGTTCTGTGAAGCCTACAAAGAGGGATTGTCCAATTGTGTTGCTGGTGGACTTCATGTCTCCACAACACTCAGTCCCCTTCATATCAATTTGCATGCGTGTTTTATGAACTTGAGAGACCTCTTCTCATCAACACCTCATGATCATAAAAAGCCTGGTATGCTTCCTCCATGTGGGCTTTGCTGCTTTCCTGCTAGATCACAGCTTCTTTAACTCCAAGTCTTTAAGACCCCAGACACTTTAGCCTTTGATAGCTGGGCACCATCAGCTTTCTTTATCACATTTGCTTATGCACCCATTTTGTCTTCAGCTTACTTTTGTCTTTTTTTTGGGGGGGGGCATCACTGCCCTCTGGTGGTTGTGGGAGCTACCCAGCCTTGCTCCTGGAGAGCCGCTACTGGATTTGAACCGCCAAGCCCGTGGGCCGCAGTCCCGCACTCAACCACTACGTCACCGGGGCTCAGGCCGTACTTTTGTCTTTTATTGACTATGCAAAGTCATTTGACTATGTGGATCAAGACAAACTGTGCATAACATTGACAATGAACATTTCAGAGCACTTTATTGTGGTCAGGCAGAACTTGTACATGGACCAAGAAGCAGCTGGAAAAAATAGAACAAGGGAATACCATATGGTCTGTAAACAGGAAAGCCGTGTATAAAGGCTGTATCCTTTCACCATACATAATCAATCTGTATTTTTAGTGACTAAAGAAGATCGTGGCATCAAGACTGAAGAAAGATGAATTAACAACCTGTGACAGACAGATGACATAACGTTGCTTACTGACAACAAGGTGGACGTGAAGCCCTTGTTGATGAAAATCAAGGGGCTGCAGCTTTTATGACCAGTTGCAGCTCAATTTAAAAAGAATAAAAATCCTCACAACTGGACCAATAAGCAATATCATGATAAAGAAAAGAAGACTAAGCTTGTCAAGGATGTCAGTTTGCTTGGGTCCACAATCAACACTCCTGAAAGCGGTAGTCAAGAAAGCAAGAGACACGTTGCATGTTGCCTAAGACCTCTTAGAGGAGGGAAGTGCACCAGCACAAGGCACGGTGTTTTCAGCCTCCTCATCTGCCTGTGAAAGCTGGACGATGAGTAAGGAAGACCAGAGAAGAATTGATGTATTTAAGCTACAGTGTTGACAAAGAATATTGGAAGTACCACGGCCGCTAGGAAAACAAACACATCTGTCTTGGAAGGAGTATAGCTAGAATTTCATGGGTGTTGACATCTTATCAGGAGAGGCAGTTCCTGGAAAAGGGCATCATGCATGGTAGAGCAGTGAAAAAGAGGAAGAGGCTTAATGAGATGGTGACGATTGTGAGGCTGGTGCAGGACCGGGCAGTGTTTCTTGCAATTGGACAAGAATCTCTCTGAGTCAAAGCAGATTCAATTACACCTAAGAATAATAATTACCAAGTAAAGACTCAGAGATTACCTCCCTGTCTCTAACAAATTCTGTTCTTAGGGAAAGACCTGAAGCTAATTTTCCAAAAATGAAATAGACATTTTTACGTATTCATTTTATTTCTATTTTTCATAAAAATTAAACCTTAGACATTTAATATGGCATATGTGGTTGCTATGAGTCAAAATTGACAGCTATTTTTGGATTTGGAGCAGAACGTACAGCATCTTCAATATTTTCAAGCATCGATTGATTATTTTATCATCATCAATGTTGAGAATGCTGCTTCACATAAATTTGTAGTACAAAATGGAAGGAATGTGTTTAGGGCCATTTCGTAAATTGTTGGCAATTTTATCCTAGTGCTAAGCCAAAATTTTCTACAATTTTTTTTGGTTTTGTTTTTTTGTGTTTTTATAAAACCCAAGATGTTAAACTATGTTGCTTGATAACTTGACAGATTGAACTTTTAATGGCAGATGACTAACTTTTTCTTTTAATTTCAATTAAGTATAGCATATAAACTCAACCAGCTGGGGTTCCCCCCCCCCAACTAGCTGTTTTTATAATGAAAATATGTAGGTGATTATTTCTGAAACTGGATCTCCAGGCACTTCAGATAATCAATTGTGACTTTAAAAAATAATTTTATTGGTGGTTCGTACAACTCTTATCACAATCCATCTATCCATCCATGTGTCAAGCACACGTGTACATTTGCTGCCACCATCGTTCCCAAAGCATTTGCTTTCTACTTGAGCTCTTGGCATTAGCTCCTCATTCCCTAACCTTCCCCTCCCGAACCTTTGGTAATTTATAAATTATTATTACTATTTTGTCATATCTTTTACTGTTAGATGTCTCCTTTCACCCACTTCCCCATTGTCCGTACCCCAGGGAGGAGGTTATATGTAGATCTTTATAATTGGTTCCCCCTTTCTATCCCACCCACCTTCCACCCTCCCGGTATTCCCACTCTCATCATTGGTCCTGAAGGGATCATCTGTCCTGGATTCCCCATGTTTTTGGCTCCTATCTGTGCCAGTGTATATCCTCTGGTCAAGCGAGATTTGTAAGGTAGAGCTGGGAATCATGACAGTGAGAAGGAGGAAGCATTGAACAGCTAGAGGAAAGTTGCATGTTTCATCATTGCTGCACTGCACCCTGACTCATTTACCTCCTCCCTGGGACCCCTCTGTAAAGAGAAGTCTGTTACTTACAGATGTATTTTGGGTCCCCACCTGTACACTCCCCCTCGTTTACGCTAATAAAATATTTAGCTCCTTGATGTCTGTCACCTGATCCCTTTGACACTTCATGGTCACACAGACTGGTGTGCTTTTTCCCTGTGGGCTTTGTTGCTTCTGAGCTAGACGGCTGCTTGTGTATCCCTGAAGCTATTTTTTATTGCAGTACAAATGAGTGAGATGTCTAAATGTGATCTTCCTAGAGCATGAATATGAATTTATTTTTTCTTATTGAATAGTCATTCACAGATACATATACATAAGACATAAAATCACTAGAACGTCTGCCACTTGGAGGTACTCATTATAAATATTTCGATCCACGTCTTTCCTTTTTTTTTTTTTCTTTTAGGGGTATACTTCTTTTTAAAAAATCACTTTATCGGGGCTCATATAACTCTTATCACGATCCATATATACATCCACTATCATCATTTTCAAGACACTCTCCCTCCATGTAAATCCCTGGTATTGGCTCCTCCTTTTTTTTTGGGGGGGGGACCTCACTGCCCTCTGGTGGGCTCCTCATGAACCCTTGGTAATTCATAAATGATTATCATTTCATCACACATCCTTCTTCTTAGCTAGGAAACTTAGATGTTCTTGAGGACCTTCATGAGGCACTGGGGATGTGGTTCACATGATACCCATCAGGGTCGGCCCTCAGAACCCACCAGCAGCTCCCTGGGGGGAAGAGAAGACTTTCCGCCCTGGAAGAACAGCTCGACACTGTCGGGCAGCGGGGGTGGGAGTCAGAATCGACTCAGTGGCACCGGGTTTGGGCGTGTGTTTGAGAAGACTATCTTAAGCCAGAGAACATGTTCGTGGTGTCTGCGCAGAGAGCGTCCCTCAAGTCCTCAAAAGCCACGTCTCTCAGGTTTGCACTCGCTGTTTCAGCGAAGGCCTTGTGGGGTCTCTGGCGGCGAGCCCCGGGGCCCAGCGGTGGGAGTACTCAGCTCATAACCAGCAGGTCAGCAGTTTCAACCTACCAGCTGCTCTGTGAGAGAAAGATGTGGCCGTCTGCTTCCGTAAAGACGTGCCATCTTTGGAAACCACCTGGGGCAATTCTACCCTGTCCTCAGGGTATGGTTTGGACTGGGGTGTGAGCCATATGTAGGTGTTCATCTTTACCAGCGTCCACGGGTCAAACCCACCCCAGGGCCAGCGAGTCAATTGAGTAGTTCTGGCTCACAGACCCTGTCTAGGGCAGGGTCGCAGGGCCCCAGGGGCTTTCTGAGCCTGCACATCTCTATGGGAGCTGTCAGCCCCGGCTTTCTCCCAGGGGCTGCTTCTGCACAAGCCTGGAAAAGGAGGGCCCCCAGAGACAGGAAAGGAAGCTGGCTGCAGGGTAAGATTCCCCAAAGGGCAGCTAGAATTGCAACACTCCGCAGGGCTCCCACCGCTGACTCAAAAACAAAGCGCGTGTGGGACTGGGCTATTTGTGACCTCCTCCCCGGCCCCCCCCCCACCCAAGTGAAAATTTGTTAAGAGAGTGGTATCCCAGACTGTTCCTTGGAAAAACCTGATTAAGAGGATAATTGCAAAGAATCATTAGTAGAAAAATAACTTCAAGATCCCCAGGGTAGAGCTGTCTTTGTCCCAACCTCGGTTTCAACACGTCTAATACGGTCTCCAAAAGGTCAGGTGGTATGAACCGTACACCAGAGACCAAACTCCTGATGCCCAGGACACAGAAGGCCATGGCTGCTCCCTTCCCAGCCTGGCAGGATGACCTTGACTCACCCAGAGGGACGTTGAGGTTGGGGCCGTGCCCATCTGTAGGGAACTGGCACAGGATGCTTGTGGTGGTCACGTGCTTGATGTCAATTTCATGATTGGAAGTCTAGGAGTGGAGTCTATCTAGCCTGTTAATCTGGAGATAGCCATTGAGTAGCCAATGAGGCCTCTGCGTGGGCATGACTTTCTCCTGAGACTGCTGGGAAACCTCGCGATATTTTCCCTCGTGGAGATGAAGGCCATCTCCCCAGTTCTTGGGAGTCAGTATCTGAGACAACAAACTATGGACAAGACAAGATGGCAGCGTCCGAGGAACTGGAGGAGCTGGAGGAGAAGCCACATGACCTTACCCTGATAGAACCAGACCTCTGAAGCTGGAGAAGTCATGTGGAGAGTCCTACCAGCACTGAGTTGCTTCTACCATGACTGGATGCTGTTGATGGACTCTGAGCCCTGGAAGCGAGGAGCCATGGGGAGACCCCCGCCAGTGCCAGGACTCTGCACCCACTGGCCTGTGACTTTGTGAGTCAGAAGGAAACTTTATAGACTGGTATCAGGCATATGGGCTAATATTGGACTTAGGACTTTGGACTGGACTGGGTTGGGATGCTTTCTCAATGTTGCATTCCTCTTGTATATAAACCTTACCCTTATATCCATATGTATGTCTATGAATTTGTTTCTCTAGCCTACCAGGACTAACACAATGCTGGAAGCACTAACCCTTCTCTCTGGCACCCAGCAAATGAAATGTCTCTTCAGAGCAGTTGGAGTCTGTCAAGTAGAAAAGTCCCCGATAATAAAAGAGCTGAAGGCTTTCCTGTCACAGAAACCCAAGAGAACCTTCTCAAACCCACCTCTCTGGGAAGGCAGAAGTCCCAAAGCTCTGTGGCCCTCTCCTGGAGAATTGGTGAAGTTGGGGATGGGGGTGAGGTGGGGTTGGTACTTGGATAACTCCAAGCAAGTCATTCCGCTGGCAAGATGCCTGCAACTATAGTTGCCTCCTTCCCTGGCGCAAACGCTGTCTACACTGCACAAGTGAACCGAGTTCTACCCCATCAGCTGGCTGCATACAGCCTCCTGTCTTCCCCATAGCCAGGGTGGGGACGAAGTTCCATTCTGGATGCCCTGAGAGACTCAACGTGAATGGACCATTCTCATTCCTTCATAAAGTGCTCCCCATTCACAACTAACTGCTAGCATCACACTCAGTGATCACTGTGCCTCCCAGCCTTCCCTCTCAGCCCCTATCCTGCCCATCATCCAGATCACAGCCTGAGAACCCTTCCAGCACATACTCCAGCCCTTGCTCCCCACAGCAGCTCTCATCAGCTGAGCACCCGCTATGTTCCTTTGAGTTCTCGCTGAAAACCTGCAGATGAACCAAAGAGGAGACCATAGATCCAAGATGTCCAGTCGCACTGCAGGGAGTGGTGGCAGTCTAGGTCTGTAGGACTCCTGAAACTGCTGTTCCCACCGTCTCCCCGTGCTGCCTTCCAAACTCTACAGCATAGATTTCCAAACTGATTTGACCTCCCTTCTCCTTTTCAGGAGAAAAAAGAATTCAGCACCCCTCTGCAATGAAAAGCTTCCATACTACAGGCTATGATCCTATAGTCCAGGACAAAGTGTAGGTATCTGGTTTTTGTAGTCCTCCTTGGATTGTTCCAGTGCAGCCCCCCCCAGAGGGCGATATGAGAAACATGGTTCAGGATGTAGGAGACGGATGCTTGGCACCAGTCCCCAGACCCTTGGCCAATACGCAGAAAACCTAACTGATTACAAGGCTGCACCCTCCACCCAACACCCCCTTGCTGCCTGTGTTCCTCCCGGTTCCCAGCAGCCCCAGGGGCTTGGCACATATTTCCTGGATATTGTATGGATATTGCATGGACAAGTGTCACTAGACCTCTTTGTTCAGGGCATGGAGAGACAGAATGGTGTTTGTGGGGAAGGAGTCTGCATGCATGTCTTCTGTCCATGGCTGTGTTTTGAGATTTAGTGGGGGTACGGAGACAGTCACCCATTGTTCCTCCCCTCTCAGTCCAGGACAGCCAATTGGTGGAGCTATCACAGGGACCCAGGCAGCCAGGACCAGGCTGGAGGGCACTTGGCCACCCCCTACTGCCCCTCTGGGGTACCACATTCTGTGGTCAGCAAAATGGAATGTTCCATTTGGAATGTTCTAGTACTTTGGAAGGCTGATGGAATGATAAGGCAACAATAGCTGCCCGGGCTCCGTGGCTCCCTTCTTTACCCCTAATAGGGTTCACTCTGTCCCACAGCTGTGGAAAGTTCCCAACTTCCCCACAGAGGCCTCCCAGCCCATCTGATTGCCTTTCATCCCACACCACTCGGCTTTCTCAACTCCTAATTGGGTTTCAGAGACCTCAGTCCCCAGGCCCTTGACCAACTATGCAGAAAGCCCAACTGGTTACAACACTGCACCCTCCACCCAACGCCCCCTTGCTGCCTATGTTCCTCCTGATTCCCAGCAGCCCCAGGGGCTGGGCTCTGGAAGACCCAGGATACAGTGGCTGGCAAGAAAGGGCCTGCAGATGGATCAAGGCTGAGCCGGCTACATTGTTAGGCCGACAGAACTTTGGAAGGACATAGATTTTGAACTCAAACTAGGTTTGAAATCCTGACTGTGCTCTTCCTAGTCCTGGGACCTGAGGCAAGCGATCCAACCTCTCTGAGCCACACTTTCCTCGTGTGTAAAACAAATATAACAATCTCTACCTTGTGGAACTCTTGCCAGGATTAGCCAAGATACTATCTTTAAAGCGCCTCACTCAGTGCCCGACACGGAGTTAGCATGCTCTTTTCTCTCCTCCACTCTCCCTTGCCAACCTCTGTCAACACACATGGGCAAACAATTTGGGCAGATCACCTCTCAACTCTTTGAGACCCCAGCTTGCCCGGCCTCGGTACCATTTATCCTTTGAAGTGTGCAAGTTGTGGATTACAAAAGGTGGGGAGTGGAGAAGAAGAACATGAGACATGCCTGAGAAGAAGGGAGGTGGGCAGAAGAATGCCGAGGTTGAGCCTGGGTGGCTCAGTGCACCAGGAACTTGCGAAGTGCAGCTGGCCCCCCAGTGAGGGTAGGGGGGGGTAGACTCCCCTTCTGAGCTTGGTTTCGGGCAGGTCCTCCCCACCAGCCTGTCTGGGCTGGAAGCAGGGAACCTGATAGTTACATACCTCTGCAGATGTGTCCCAACAGCCTGCCCGCCCTACCGCAGGGGAGGAGGAACATCTCAGTCAGGCCCAGCTCCCTCCTCCTCTCCTGTGGACAGCAAATGACCTCAGAGCTCCAGTGCTCCAAATGTAGCGGGAGGAGGGAGATGCCTGCGTACGCACACGCACACGCACACGCACGCCAGCACACACGAGCGCAGCTCCAGCCCCCTAGCCAGGGAGACGGCAAGCCTAGGTGCAGAGGGATGCAACATCTGGCTGGCGGTGGGCCTGAGCCAGATGCGCATTGGCCAGATGTAGGGCAAGCTCCCCTGGGCAGGGGCTGCACAGGAGGGAGTCGTAACCTCATGTGCGGCCTAATCCTGAACATATTACTCTGGAATATGAGCACCATCGGCAGCGCGGCCGTAAAACTCGGCCTCGAGAAAGTGCGAGGCAGAAAACCCTCTCCTTTCTCCCACCACCTCCTCCCCTCAGTGGTCAGCGAGCCTCGGGCGCACTTTCTGGGGCAGGAGGCGAGCTGAGGAGAGTCTGGGCACGTAACCCTACGCTTGGCAGCCCATGTGCTTGTGAAGGGTGGGGGGGGGGTGAAGTACGAGGTCTGTCTCCTCCCCTGCAGAAAGAGCTACTGAAAGCCCAGAGCCGTGGCCCAGGAGAGCCTTTGTGACTGTGGTTTCATGGAGCTGGGGGAAGGGAGTAAGGGGAGAGGAGAAGGCGGGCCAGAGAACAGCTGGGGCCCCTTCCCTCTGCCTTCAAGAAACCAGGTATTCTTGATGCTTCCAGCAGGGAAAGCTCTAGAATGTCTATTTCCTCCTTTCCTCCTCCTCCTCCCTTCAGACAACCACCGAAGATGCAAAGCAATGCTGTCCGGCTGGGCAGCCTTACTACCCGGGGGGCACTGGACCTGCTTTTCCGGGCACTCTGACAAGGTGGGCAGCTGCAGGAGGCTCCCTCCAAAGAGCATGGGGTGTGGCTCTTCCAAAGAGAAGAGGGGTGTGGCTAGATGATGAGAAGAGAAAAAGACATCTGCTCAACTAAGGGGTAGCCAGGGCAGCGGAGGTGAGGGGCAGAGTGAAGCCCCCAAAAGAGAAAGGTCAGAGGAAAGTCACAGGAGATCAGAAAGGGCCTTAGAAGCCGCACACATGGCGCAGAGAAGTCAGAGGTGCGCAGCGCAGAAGGAAACAGGACAGGGCCCCTAACAACGGGCACGAGCAGGCTCTCAGGGACCTTTCAGAAAGCCAAGCCAAAGCAAACCAAGTGCCGTCCCAGCAAGGCTGCCTCCTAGAGACTCCCTGGAGGGAACTGGGGCTGTAATAATTATTGACAGGAGGAAAAAGCCCAGTCTGTGTCCTGAGACATTGCTAGTGGTTTTGAACTGACCGTGCGGGTGCAGCCCAGTGGATAACCACTACGCGAGAAAAAACGTGGGGGGTCGGGGGCATGTTGGAGGCCGCCCCTCACACAGGAAGAGGATGCCCTGCAGAAGACAGGTAGCCTGCACACCAGGAAGAAAGGATGGGTGGGGGGAGGGAGGGGGCACAAAGGGACACAAATAGGGAGGCCTGGGGACACTCAGAAGCTAGCAGAAGCGAGGCTGCCCGCTCCCGCCCTCCGCTCCCTGCATGTCCGTGGCAAGCACAACTGCTTCTCATTAGCAAAAGGGACCGTGGAGGAGCGATCCAGCCCAGCCCAGGTCACGGCCACAGCCCTGAACAGCCAGTGGCAGCCAAGTTGGAGAGGCGTGGGCTGGGCTTCGAGGAGACCAGCAGCTGGCTGTTCAGCCCAGGGGTCCCAAGACCACTCTTGTCAGCACTCACAGTGGGCAGGAGTGAAAGAGGAAGAATTTAGAGGGCTGAAGAAGAGGGGTGAGAGAGAAGTCATGTCAGCACCCTTCTCCTGGCCCCGATGCTTGTTTTCTCTCTCCTAAGATCCGATCCATCAGCCTCCTGTTGAAGCGGCAATGGTGACTCTGGTGTCCTGATTTAGAGCGGCTCTGTGATGGAGCTCCACCGGACCTCATCAGTTTCACTCCCCCGGTTCTCTAAACCCTCACTCCAGAGGCCCTGAACACATCACATGCCATGAGCCCACCTCATCGGGCTGTCAGCCCACAGCACGCAGTCCTGGCTGACACGCCTCAGTGCCTGGCCCGGAGTGGAGTCCAGCTCATTGCTACATTGTAGCTATACTGTAGCTATGATTCCAGCTCATAGCTACACTGTAGCTATGATACCAGCTCATAGCTACACTGTAGCTATACTGTAGCTATGATTCCCGTTCATAGCTACATTGTAGCACCAAGTTTCTGAGAGACAAATCTCTAAAGGAGTAGATCATCTAATCTGGCTCCCTTGCAAGTGGCTAGTGGGTTTGAACCACTGACCTTGTGGTTAGCAGCCTGGTATTTAAACCACGTCACTCCCAGGGCTCTTTGTATGACACCTCAACCTTCTGTACTTTGCTCACAGTCTTCTTGGCCTGATTCTTACAGGATAGGGTGGAAGTGCCCCTACACGTTTCCAAGATTGTAACTTTCTCTCTTTCTCCTGTGGAGCAGCTGGGGGTTTCGAACCGCTGACCTTGTAGATCTCTACCATCTGATTAGTAGTCCCAGGGGGAGAAGATTACCCCATAAGTAGGACAAGCACAGACTGGCTTTGCTTACTTACTCATCTGCAGTGAACAGTTTCATGCTTTTTTTTTTTTTTTAAACCATATCAGAGAGGAGTAGGTAAGCACAAGCAAGCCCATGCTTATCTTACCGACTGGATTCTCTGACCCTATCAGAGACTGTACATTGGAAAACAGCTTTTGGTCCAGTGGGGAGGGGCGGAGGGGTTGGAAAAGAGATAGATGCCACTCACACCTAGAAGCTGAATCCTCAGTGTGGTGAAACTTCTGAAAATGTTCACTACAGAGGAGTAAATAAGCACATGTAAGACTATGCTTACCTTGTCCAATTGACAAGGTAACCCAACACGGACTCCTCCTCCTCCTCTTCATGTCGCTCACCTGTACCATGGAGGGAGTCATAAGGTCTACCTCACAGGGTTTGAGTAAGGATAAATTTAGAATGGCCTGGAACCGAGCCCAGCGGAGTCGATGCTAGCTAGTTGTCGGTCCATATAGGGTCGTGGGGACTTCCAGGGGTTCATTCCTGCTCCATCCCCTGCTGAGAACTTGCCTTTCTCCCCCAGATATATTGGATCACCATGGACGTGTGAGCCAGGTCTCCCTGGTGATTCTCACGGGTATGCGACTGGACTCGTTACAATGTAGATTCGGATTCAGTAGCTCTGGAGTGGAATGGGAAATTCTCGGCAGGGGGTGGAACATGCCTGGGGTGGGGAGGAGCTCTCCTGAGTCAAAGCTCCCGAACCTGCCCACCCATGACTACTGCCCCTCTCCTCTTTGCATTTACCACCTCATCGCCCTCTGCTCACGCAACAGTTGAAGGGCAGCTTACTCTATGTGGGGGGCCCCTGCCAGACAGCGAGGGGGACATGATGTGGTGAGTGTCCTTCCCTGGAAGCACTTCTCTCCAGAGGGAGTCAGAGAAGGAGGAGCGGGCACACGTGGTGTGCACAGGGCAGCGTGGGAGTGCAGAGGTCAGCACCGAGGGCAAGGGAGGCCTCAACAGAAGAGGAGATGGACCAACGGGGGTCCCACAGCTGGGGGCTTGCAGGGCAAGGAAAAACAAGGCAGAGGCCCAGAGGGGAGGATGGAGGCGACAGAGTTGAAGACAGTGACTCGCTCAATAGGGTGAAGGCTGAGGGAAGGTTGGTGAGAGCTCAGGCTAGAGTTTGGGCAGGAATCACAGCAGTTGGGTCTCACAGAGTGTCGCCAACGGTGAAGAAACACTTCCAAAGGTCTGTCTGAGGAGGTTGTAGCTTAGTGCCTGCCCACATCCCATTTTGACAAATGAGTGTGTGACCATCAGATGTTCCTGAGGGCAGACCCCGGGCTGCTCCGCCCTGCCCTGTGCGAGAATGCTGGAGCTCAGGGAGAGTCTGGGGCAGGCAGGGGGGAGAAACAAGCCCTGGTGGGCTAGTGGTAATGCATTCGGCTGCAATCCCCGAGGTCGGCAATTCAACACCACCCAGCTGCTTCTCTGGTTTTCTACTCCGGTAGTGAGTGACAGTCTTGGAAACAGTCGACATGGACTTGATGGCAGTGAGGTTTCTTTGTTTCTCTCTTTTCAGTGTGCTGTACCCGGGGAGCCGGCATCCTGTCATGAAGGGGTGGGGGTGGGGGGTTGGTGGTGGTGGCACGAGTCCCGAAGCAGCCCTAATGCGTAGTGTCTTCCTCTGTGCGAAGCCTGCCTACCTCTACCAAGAATGTAGGTGCATGCCCTGCAGAGGTGAGGGTTTGTCACCACAGGAGGCAGCAGACCGTGAGACAGGGAGCGGGAGCAGATAGTCCACCAAAACCAAGTGTGGTCCTCTTGGCAACACACACACACACACACACACACACACACACACACACACTGTCAATCTCGCTCCTGCTTTAAGAGAATTCCAGTCAGCCTTCTCCCACCACACACTGCAGTAATGAGGTTGGGGTGGGGGTTGGGGCCCTAGGCTACCCTGCCTTTATCAGTTGGCACCTCCCATGGCGATGCCCACTCTCCCAGCTATCTGCCCACTCTGGCTCTCTGCACTTCCAGGAGGCCCCACTCATGAAGCAGGGGTGCTACGTCCCCTCCCCAGTGCTTACTCCATGGTGGGCCCTCCTGTGTCAGGACGCTAAGCAACTTGAGGACACCGTCAGACTGCAGCTTCCCCGGCACCCTCCATGGTGGGGGACATCCTTCCCAAAGGCTTCTGGGGAACGATGCCTGGTCCTTCCCTCTCGAGGCTGTGAGGAGGATCCAGGGAGGCAGAGTGGGGTCTCGGGGACGGAGAACTCATCCGCCTCTTCAGACTGTGGCTCAGGGACATGCACCAGCCCAGCTTTCACCAGGCAGGGGCCGTGGGCCGGGTGCAGGCCATGTGGCCGTCAGATGGCCTGGCTAAGGATAGCAAGTGCTGAAATCCCAAGAGTGCATGGGAGCTGGGGGTGGGGGGAGATCAGCAGCCGCTCGGGGAGAACTGTAGACGCCCGCCAGGCCTCAGTGCCTGACAGAGGGAGGGTCTGAGGTCTGGCCTCATCCTGGCAGCTGTCCTCGCCCCCTCCCCACTGTCCTCCTCCCCACACTCCCCGCCCCCCCAGCTTCCCAGTATAGTGGGCGTACCAGAGGCCAGGCTGAAGAGCAGCTACCATCTGGAGACGATGACAGGGGCTTGAAGACAGTGTCACCAAACAGCCTTCACCCTGAAGCAATCAGGGTAGGCCCCATCAGCACTTTGCAATGAGCAGCTGGCTGGTTCCAGATGTGGAGCCAGATGCGAGAAACATGACATCCTGGCACTGGCTGGTAGCCCAAGTTAGGGTCCCTCCTCAAATCTTCCGCCCGGCAGAGCCTTCTCAAGGTCATTCTGTTCGCGGCCCTGCCTGCTTCTCCCTCAGCTACTCATTCGGAGGTGGCAGAATCGGCAGTTTGACCTCCCTGGCCTTAACCCGCCCCAGAGTCCGTGTATTTGTCTCTTGTTCGGTGGAGATGGAGCGGGGTCGATCACCTGCTCTCCCAGTGAAGTCACTTGGTGCGCGTGGGCGCGCGTGGGCATGCCTGTGCAGTAGCCGCAGACTCCTGACCGTGAAGGGGGCAGCCAGGGAGGATGCAGCCCACCTGGGAGCCGCACAGGTCAGGAAGCCTAGAGGGCAGCCACCAGGCCTGCAAGAGGTGGGAGTGCTGAGGCCAGTGGGTCTCTAATCCACCTGGATCTGCAGCCTCTGCTGCTGCCTGTGCTCTCTCCCCACCTACCCCTCAAAGCACCCAGGCTCCAGGGCCCCTATGGCAGAGACTGCCTTCCTCCTGGGCCCCTGTGTCAAGAGCTGCAGGTGGTGGTGTCCAGGTGTCAGGGAGTGCAGCGCACCTATGGAAAGGTGGCCCATTCGCTTCCAGGATGGCACTCGCATGCCTCCAGGAGTAAAGAGCGGCTCTGAACATCCCCAAGAAGAAATCCAGAGGGGAAGGGTCTGTGTGCTCATCCAGGGGCGAGGTCCCGTTTCTCCAGGCTCGTCAGAGCCACCGCCCCTTCAGCCCAACAGCGGGAAGTTTTTTCTTAGCCGCTCACCTTTCTTAGTCACCCAGTGACCACCCTGGACTCATGGTGAGGATAGTACGGTGGCCCCTGGCTGCACTTTCCATAATCACTACCACCCCCACTAGCCAAGCATTGCACCTACTATTTCCCATCACCCCCGGTCCTCCACTCAGGTCTCCCAAGAGACTTGCCCAGTGGGGCCTCCAAGAGCCAATCAGCTGAGCAAAGAATTAAAAACATGCTGGGAAAACTCTGGAGAGCAACTCTTGGAAAATGACAGCTTGGGAGTCCCGTGGGGGCAGTTCTACAATGTCCCGGTGTTCCCTCAGGCTTCTGGAGAGGCACAGCTGGATCATCAACCCTACTTCAGACATGTCAGGAGAGACCAGTCCCTGTAGAAGGGCAGACCCAACCAGCACCAACCATCAAGCCTTCCTGTCTGCCCACTGGGCAAAGGCCACCGGCCTGGGATAGGAAAGCACCAGCAACTAGAAGCAAGAAGGAGTGACCACCTGGCTCTCGCATGAACCCCACGTGAACCACAGCAGGAGCCTTGGGGATCTAAACTGGGTTTTCTGGGATGAAGGGACAGCTGTCGAAGGGACAGGACCAGCCGGCAGGAAAAGCACCCTGCCCTGTTTCAAGCACCAGTACTGTTCTGAATTTGAAACCTCTGTCTCTCAAATGTAGTCGAGCACACGCTGTGCAGTCCCCTTCATTAAGGATTAATTACTAGCCAAGTTTAAGATCTTTGGAGTTGTTTGGGAGTTATTTGAGCTGAAGAAGAAAACATAACAATGTTGTTGTTTCTTCTAAATGGAAAAGAAAAAAGATTTTTTGGGGTGGGTGTTTGCCGTGCTCACAAACAGATGAAGGGGTTTTTCCCCTATCGTTCCAAAATGCGTTGCCCCTAGGCTATGACCAAATATGGAAAAAATGACCCACAAAAATTAAAATCCCCAAACCACGACCTTTCCAGAAAGTTGCAAATAGCTGAAATGGAAGCCTGCACCACAAAAGGCTGGTGACCTGGCCCAGCACACGCTCCCACTATTTCCCGCTACCCCCGGCCCACCACTCAGGTCTCCCAAGAGACTTGCCCTTTGGGGCTTCCAAGAACCAAGCAGCCGAGCAAAGAATTAAAGACACGCTGGGAAAATCAATGTGCACATTTCAAATGTGAAGAAGATGGGGGCTGCAGACTCCCAGCAAAGAACACACTCACTGTACGGAACACTGCCCTTCCCACCAGGTTCACCAGCACCAGCACCACCGGCACCACCACCACTGAACTCCTAAACAGATTCAGAAAAGAGGTGAGGTGACGTGGCACCCCTTACTGCGTCTCAGGCTCTGCCCCTTGACAAACCAGCCAGGAATCCTCTCCACAACCTCCCCCTAAGCCAGGGTTCAGGGCAATCTCCTAGGACCTCATGCTTCTGGCTAACTTCCCCCAGAGGAAGAAGAGAGAAAGAGAGGGATTGGGGCTTACCCTTTCCTCAAGGTTGTGGATGAAGTTCTAAATGGGCACAAGGGGTCTAGCACAAATTAGCCCTGGGAGGGTCCAGAATGGTGATAAAATATGGTTAAAACTCTGTCACCATGGGCTGAGCCCCGGTGGCGTAGTGGTGGAGTGCGGGACTGCGGCCCACAGGCTTGGCGGTTCAAATCCAGCAGCGGCTCTCCAGGAGCAAGGCTGAGTAGCTCCCATATCCACCAGAGGGCAGTGATGCCTCCCCCACAAAAAAAAAAACTCTGACACCAGACGTTTGGGATTTGACCCCTCTGTCTCTTACTGACTGTGTGATCTTGGACAAGTCACTTCCACGTCTCCAACTCAGGTTCCTCATCTGTTAAAGGAAACCAGTAGCGCCTCCCTCCTCAGGGTGCAGTCATTCAGTTTGTGGGCAAGCAGAGGGAAAAATCCCCTGCGTTTTGCATTTCACCTGGTCACAAAACCTGTAACGCCTCCTCACCTATGTGCAGGGGTCAAAGTTCCTGGCTGCGAACCCAAGGGGCCGTGTTTCCATCAAGATTCACAGCCTTGCAAACCCAAGGCACAGTGCGGCCCCGTCCCCTAGGCCGCCGCCTTCCAGCAACAGAACAGTAGTGAGTTTGGCCCGCCCAGCCGGGGGCCCTCGCGACACTGTGGCCTGGTGCTGGCTGCGAACACACACGCGGGTGATCCAAACCACCCGCCGCTATGCAGGAGGACTGGGTGGCAGCTTGAGTCCAAGGGGGCAGTTCTATCCTGTCCCCTGCCGTCCCTGTGGGTCTGGACAGACTGGCTGCCAACGGGTTTGGTTTTCCAGGTTTGGATGTCTACAAGGGAGGTTGGAACTTCCCCATGAGCTTTTTGGAGCCTCCTTTGTGTACAGCCAGGCTCCGATGGCACGGTGGTTAATTAAGCACTTAGCTGCTACTCAAAGAGTCAGCCCTTTGAACCCACCAGGGGCTCCGGGGGGGTGGGGGCGGAATTCTGGAGAGCGACTTTTAGAAAATGACAGCTTGGGAGCCCTGTGGGGGCAGTTCCACAATGTCCCGTAGACTTGCTTTGAGTTAAAATGGACCCAACAGCACGCCTCAAATATATTCTTTGTCACACATACAGGGAGGCATCAATGGTGTGTGTGCCACTATATGCCTGGAGGTTGGCAGCTTGGACCCACCCTCTCTCTGTCCCCATGGCAGACCGGCCTGGGGGGGTCTGCTTCGGCGAAGATGCGAGCCAAGAAACCCCCCTGGAGGAGACCCACTCTGACACGTGGAGTCGTCCTGCGTGCACACAGTCTTGATCTGCGGCCCTGAAAGTTGGTGAGCAGCCACTCAGAGTAAGGAGACCGAAGAAAACAAACCGAAGAGCGCAAAACAAAACACCACAGGGAAACTTTTGTGCTGAGAACCAATGGACCACGAGAAGCACAGCCCTTACCGGCCTGAACCCCAGAAGAAGTGGGTGGTGGGCAGGCTGGCAGCGGGGGTTGGTTTGCACCCAGAGAGAAAGTCTTGGAGAGAAGAAAACAGAATCCCCAAACAGACTGACAGGTCTGAGAGAGACAGGTGGAACCTTCCAGACTGTGTCCCTCAGATTCACCCCCTTCAAGCTCAGAACAGAACCCCACCACCCGCCTCCCGGGATCTACATTCAGGCAAACTTCCTGGGACTGAAAAAGGCTGCAGGAAGCATCTGATGCCACACAAAGCCTGGAAGGACAAACGGAAGCAGAGAAGTGGAGGAGAACGTGGGGGAGCGTGCTGTTCCATGGACGGGATTCCACCTAATGTCACGAAGCAAGATGTGTCTAACGTGGTGAAGAGAAAACTAACCCGCGCCGTAAACGTTCTCCCCCAATGACAGTCTAACAACAACAACAATCTTGATGGCCGCAGGTGTCGTTTGGGTCTGATTGGTATGCGTTCCCTGCCATTGAGCTGGTTCAGACTTACAAACTTCTGAGGCTGTGGCTCTCGAGAGCAGCCTCAGCCTTCTTCCTCAGAGCAGCCGATGGACTTGAACCACCGACATTGTGGTCAGCTGTCCCATGATTACCCCAGAGAGCCGCCGCGGCTCCTTTCTGGTCCACGCACACAGTACTTAAAAACATCCTGTGTGCTATTAAGGAGAAGTTGGAGGCGCCATCTCTCTTGTTCTTTTCTCAATAGTGGTCACTTCTGGAGGAAAAAAGAAAAAAGCGGATTTCGAAGAGTCCAGATCACCCTTCTTGAGGTGGACGGAACCATCCAACACCAGCTCAGGAGGCGGCGGTAGCCCCAGCCTGGCGAGGCAGGAGTTCAGGAGGAGAGATCAACAAGACCCAGATCCAGAGACCTGCCAGTTCCCAGCCTCCTGCCAGCTTCTCCCCGAAGTCTGGAAAAGTGGCCAGGCTCGCCCGGGCCTTGGTTTCCCCATTATGGGGATCACAGAACCCTTTGCTGTTCTGTCAAGTTCTTTGAGCGGCACGGATGAAAGCACGGGCAGCGGGTGAGATGCGCTATTAGGGCTAATGACAGAACCACCACGCTCGTTCGCTGCCGCCCAACTCTGACTCAGGCTCTTTATGGTTCTGGGCCTTGGTAGTGGCAGTGGGGTGGGGGTGGAGGGGCTGTTGGGTTAGAGGTGGGGCTGGGGTGCCATCACCTCCTCTAGGGCTCCAGGCGAGGGCAGCTTCTGGGCCTCCTCTGCCTGCGGGGAAGCCCCACTGCTTGTGCCCCAAGAAACCCGGCACCCTGGTCCTGTGGCTGCCCGTTTCCCTGCCCCGCCGGGATTCGGGCCTCAGCCCCTGTGTGCGACAGGGCACTCCAGAGGACAGTCCAGCCTGTTGAGAAGAATGTGGAAATCCTGGACTTAGGTTGCTGCCACCAGAAGAATCCGCCATTCCCCCCTGGCTAGCCCTTTCTGCTGGAGCTAGCCCTCAGGCGGACAGCAACCCAGGGAGGGCCGATCCGCAGGGGGCTGGCCTCCCTCTGTGACCTCCACATCTGGTCAGATGCTGCGGGTCCCTCCCTTCCCCTGGGGAGCCTCCAGTGGGAGGGTGGCCAGGGAAGGGAGGCTTTTGTAAATAAGTCCCGCTCCAGAGGCCCGCCAGGCCATTCCTGTTCTGTATCACCAGCTCTGTTTCTAGATTGTGGTTGCCTCTCCAACCGCCCCCCTCTCCCCCCCCCCCC
>PVJH01026815.1:0-29543 GCA_004026705.1 Nesogale talazaci
CACCCCCCATGCCCTCGGCACACCTCCCCCCGCCCCCCGCACATCCCTGGTCTCCTGCTCCCCCGCCCACCCCAAGGCCCCTCATCTTCATCCCACCAGTCTTCCTCCCGAAGTGCCACCCAGCCAGGGGTGCCGGGGGCTGACACTCACCTCCGTCGGCCTGGTGGGGGGTGGGGGGCCCAGGGGCGCTGCTCACCCAGCCCCGCCTAACCAATGTGCAGACTACTGTCCACGCCGAGAGTCCTGAACAGGTAGTCTGAACACTGGGCCGGCGGGGCCGGTATCCGGGCCGGGCCGCCGCGCGCCGCCTGTCTGACGTGGCACGTCTGGGCCGGCTCGCCGCATCTGGAGAAAGTTACCACCAGTTTTCAGGAAACCCCTGGGAGTGGGGGAGGGGAGGTGGGGTGGGGGCAGGGAGCCTCTGTGTACAGGGGAGGTATCTTTGGGGGTGGGGGCCCTCGCAGGGGCAGGAAGCAGGCTGTGTGTGTGTGTGTGTGTGTGTGTGTGTGTGTGTGTGTCTGCAGGCAGCTCAGGAAGACAGCAGGCGAGGCTCAGGGCAGAATCGTAACATAAACACTTCCAGATGTGGCGTCTCGCTCGGGAGCAGAATGCATGGTGACTCAGTTAGCTGGACCCCCGGCCAATGCGAGGCCTCCTGCCTCGTGACTCTGGCAAGGTGGGGGCAGGGAAGGTTCTTCTATAAACTAGCCAGGCGGGAGGAGGAGGGGGGGGCTGCAGTTCTGGAGCCCCCACGACTCTCCTGTGCAGGGACCAGGTCTCGAAGCCTTCCCTCCACTGATCTCCAGGGCACGGGCCTCCCACCCCCAGGCCCTCTGTCCTGCCTCCTCCGTGCTCTGACCTGGCTGGCTGCCTGCCTGCCACCGTGGTGCTGGGCCCAGCCTAGGGAGCTCCCCTGCACCAGCAGGAGGCAGGACTTGGGCTCTCCTTGGCTAAGAAATTGAAGGAGTCGGAGCAGGAGTGACATGCCCTAGGCAGGCAACCAGGGACTGGCAGAGTGGCACTCCCCACAGGCCAGTCTGCGGCAATGCCTGTGCCAACCCCTACCCAGGCTGCTCTGAAACACGGCACCTTCTTTCTAGTGGGCAGAAGGACCTGGTGGCACAGTGAGGCCACTGTGTCGGGAACCACGTGGTGGCCGTGGGCTTTGTGTTGGCGGTGGGCAGCCGTGTGCCTGCCAGGAGCGTCGCGGCCGCCTGGAGGGGATGGGAGGGGTGGCTTTACGCCAGAGGGACCCCGAGCGGGGGGCCGTGAGCACACTGCGCTGCGGGTGGGCTCCCCAGCCTGAGAGGTGTCCTCCGGGAGTCGGGCCCGGCGTGTCCTGCCTCTGACACGGAGAACCTGAAAGGGACGTAGCCCCTATCGGCTCTGTGACCGGCCCGGCAGCCCCGCAAGGCCTGGCACCAGGCTCCAGCGTTACCTTGGGCACCCGGTTGAAACTCCAGTCGGACCCTCGAGGTGCCTGTCCCTGGTCTGGAGGCTGACACGGGACTTGGAAATCACCCGGGGCTGTGCGTCAGTGGAGGGGACCTCCGGGTGTTCTGGCGCCCTCCTGGAGAGCAGGGTGTCGGCACCCAGACCGCGCCGGGGTGGTGCCCAGGGGAGGGAGGGTGGGAGTAGAGCGGGGGTGAGGGGCCTGCCTCTGGAAGGGACAGGGCAGACACCATGGGGGTCTCAGCAGAGGGGCACACGGTCTGAGAGGGACGCAGGTGCTGGGCGGTCCCTGCGGGGTGCTCAGCCCCACGTCCCTCGGCTCCCCGCCCTCAGGAGAAGGAGAAGAAGTATATGCTGCCGCTGGACAACCTCAAGATCCGCGACGTGGAGAAGGGCTTCATGTCCAACAAGCACATCTTCGCCATCTTCAACACGGAGCAGCGGTGAGGCCGCCGCCCAGCAGGCGAGAGGGGCCGGGGTCACGGGAGCCCTGAGACATGTGTCCCAGCGCCCCCTGGATACTGCTGCACAGGGAGGAGGGAGGGGCCGAGAACAGGGAGGAGGGGGATCAGGGTGGTCCACGGAGACTAAACGGGTGGGTGGGGGTGACAGGAGAGTTGGCACTGGCCCTCTAGGACTGAGCTTCATGACAGAGGCCGGGGAGGGGGGTAGGCGGTGCCCTGGAGGGCGGTCTGGGCGGGGCCATAGGTGGGTGGGTTAGGATCCAATGTACTAGGTCCAATGGGATCCCCAGAGCCATGAGGCGTCTCGGGGCGGGGGGCGCCCACTCTGCTGGGACGTGATGGGCAGGAGGGAGAGCTCTGCCTGGTCACAGGGCCCTGCCGCACCTCAAAGCGGGGTTTCACCCAAGGGCTCTGGTGGCAGGCTAGCCACCTTGGCTACACCTGTCCCGTGGGGCCTGTGCGATGGACCCAAGCCCTGGCCCACAGCCCTCCTGCATGTGCCCTGTGCCCAACCCCTTAGGTAAAGTGAGCAGACATCCCGCTTTTGGCGGGACAGTCCCTATTTCAAACAATTTTCCCTGTGTCCCTCAGCGTTTTAAGAAAGTCACGATTTTTTGAAAGAATGGCAGGAGAAAGGGAAGGGAATATACCCCTTCTACCCCCCCCCTCCCCCAATCAATGGTGTCCCGCTTTACCAATGTTAAATCTGGTCACTTTACCAAGGACTTGGGGCCGGCCCTTGCTCCGAGACCTCGGGGCTCCGAGTGCCTGGCTCGGCTCCTGCGCCTGGAGGGGCTGCGCACTCCCAAGGCCTGCCTGCAGCCTCCACCTCTCCTCGAGGTCAAGGGTGCCCCTCCTTGCCCCCCACAGGAACGTGTACAAGGACCTGCGGCAAATAGAGCTGGCCTGTGACTCCCAGGAGGAGGTGGACAGCTGGAAGGCCTCCTTCCTCAGGGCGGGGGTCTACCCCGAGAAGGACCAGGTGAGCAGCGGCCTGCCGGGGAAGGGAGGCTTGCAGAAGATGCCGGCTCAGGCGGGGCCCAGGACCGCCGAGAATGGCCTGCACACACTCGGCTCCTGCCTCCCCGCCAGGCTGAGGACCTGGTATTCCAGTCCTGGGCAGGAAGGTGCACTCACTCCAGCCTGGGACAGCCGGGAGCCCCAGGGAGCAACAGCCCTGGGAGCCACGAGGGACACTTCCAGAAAAGGGAGCTGCCCCCGCCTCACCACCTCCCCTCCCATCCCCTCCCACAGCCCGAAAACGAGGAGGGGACCCAGGAGAACACCTTCTCCATGGACCCGCAGCTAGAGCGCCAGGTGGAGACCATCCGCAACCTGGTAGACTCGTACGTGGCCATCATCAACAAGTCCATCCGGGACCTCATGCCAAAGACCATCATGCACATCATGATCAACAACGTGAGTGGACACCCCGCCGGTCAGCGCTGGCTCTCAGGCACCTCCCTGCCAGTCCCGCCCAGCTCACTCCTACAGTGCTGCTGACCGATTGGAAGTGCCCGCTTCCCAGAATGCAGCCCAAGGCCTGACCACTACCCTGCCAGGGCTCCGGGCTCGGGACACGGTGGGCACAAACACTTAACCTAAGAGCAGGTCACCCCTGCTTTTAAAACTCAAGGTTCGGGCTGAGCCCCGGTGGCGTAGTGGTTGTGCGCGGGACTGCGGCCCACTGGGACGGAAGTTCAATTCCAGCAGTGGGGCTGGGCCTCCTACACCCACCACTGGAGAGCAGTGATGCCCTCCCCCCCAAAAAACAAAAAAAACTCAAGGTTCTAGACCAGGAGTCAAGACAAACAGTGTCTGCTTCTAAAGTGACCAGATATTAAGTGAGACACCATTGACCAGGATGAAGGGTGTTGGTTCTTGATTAAAAATTTGGTCTATATGGAGCAACAAAAATGTTCATAGGGGGGCTGAGCCCCGGTGGCGTAGTGGTTGTGCGCGGGACTGCAGCCCACTGGGATGGAGGTTCAATTCCAGCAGTGGGGCTGGACCTCCTACTCCCACCACCGGAGAGCAGTGATGCCCAAAAAACTAAAAAAAAAAAAAAATGTTCATAGGGGCTGAGCCCCGGTGGTGTAGTAGTTGTGCACGGGACTGCGGCCCACTGGGTTGGAGGTTCAAATCCATCTGCAATGCTGGGCCTCCTACTCCCACCACCAGAGGGCAGTGATGCCCAAAAAACAAAACAAAACAAAATGTTCATAGAACGCAAAAGTAGTATTGTAATATTTTTATTTAATTTTAAAACACTGCAGGACAAATTGTTAAAAAAAAAAAAAAGAAAAAAAAAAGTAAATGTCTAGGGAAAAAAAAGTGGGTGTCTGGTCACCTTAGAGCCTCAGACGCTTCCCAGAGAGATAGCTGTGGTTGTCCCGTCTGACCACGGGGACCCTGTGCATGAGGAAGCAGGACACTGCCCAGCCCTGGGCCACTCACCATACCCCCCGCCCCCCAGAACATTCCAAACACCAAGCCAAATTCTCTGCCACCGAGTCCAGGCCGAGCCCAGCCACCACGGGTCTCCGAGGTTGCAGCCGTGGGCGAGCAAGAAAGCCCCTCTTCTCCCAGGCAGCCCAGCCTGCACCCACGACACACCGGGGCTCCTCCTAGAAAGATTACATCATTACTTTAAAAGAAATTGGAGGCTGAGCCCCGGTGGCCTAGTGGTTGAGTGCGGGACTGCGGCCCATGGGCTTGGCAGTTCAAATCCAGCAGTAGCTCTCCAGGAGCAAGGCTGGGCTTCCTACACCCACCAGGGCAGTGATGCCCACAAAAAAATATATTGTACATTCACTGTCATCAAGTGATAAAAGGGGGGGGGGGGCTTAAAGACCGGATTCTAGCTTCTTCAGAGAAGGTGGCAGGCACAGGTCGGGCCGCCCACATGGCCACCTTGTCACAGCCCCGCATTGCCACATCATGCTGGCACCGCCTGGGAATGCTGGCCAGGCCGGGCACAGGCTCTCATGGCCTCAGCACAGAGCTGCACACCGGCCTTTAAGGCACCGATTTCTTGGAAGGCAGCTGCTAGGCCTGTCTGTGTGTGTCAGCAGCCCTGAGTCCAGACTGCCAACATCCGTCAGACATGTCTGTGAGCACTTAGTCACTGCGCTGCCGGGAACCCGATATACGCCTTTGAGCCTCGCGTCAACCCAGAGGGCCGCGTGCCCACTTTAGAGAGGAGCCCGCTGGCTTGGGGAGTGAAGAAAGCTACCCGGGGTCATGCAGAGAGGCTGGGCCTCTAGCCCACTCTTAGTCCAGTCCCCGCATGGCCTGGTGCGCGACCCTGCTCCCTCCCAGGCGGACCCCAGCCCACCCTCGCCTGCAGGGCGCACCTGGCCTCCTCGGGCAGTCCCAAGCTGGGAGGGCGGCCCCCGTGCTTGTGACTCTTGCAGGCAGGTGAGCGGGGCTGGTCTGGAGGGTCCTGACTCCAGATCACCCGGTGTTACAGCAGAAGGGAACGCCGTCCATCCTGCACTGTCCTCCCCACCACGGTCATGCCGTGTATGTGTGTGTGTGTGTGTCCAGCTCGCTGAGGGTCTTCCTCCTCTCAGGAGGATTCTGGGAACTTCCTCTTTCTCCCTGGAAGCCAGCCACCCCCACTCTCCCTGCTTCCCCTTCCTGTGGAGGGGCCATGGAGAGACCCTCGCCACTTCTCAGCCGTGCTAGGATGCTTCCACGGCCACGGGACCCCCTGGCGTGTCCGCCCACCAGCCTGTGATCCTCCCGCCTTCGCTACCATTGCGCGGCTGAAGAGGACTTTGTAGACTAGTATCCGGAGGACACGTGGGCTAATAACGGACTTAAGGACCTGATCTGGGCTGGCCTGGAACGTGCGATCAATATAGAACCACTCAGATATGAAGCTCTCTCTCACACATACAAGAATGTCCCTGGGTTTCTGTAATCGACCCGCTCTCCCGTGTGGTGACTCTGGCAGGCCTAGAATGACGGTTCTAAGCCCTCTGCCCTTGGCCCACCTCCCTCCCGCCTTCTCGGTGGTGGCCAGCACTGGCTGTCTTGTGGGTGTCCCCCGGCTGAGTAGGCAGGCGGTTCTGCCACAGGAAAGGCAGTGCGCATTCATAGCGGGCCCAGCCGCGCTGAGCAATTACCCAGGCATCTCCTGCACCAGCGCCACTTTCCCACCTGCCCACCGGCAGCATGGACCCCGTCGTCCTTCCCATCGATGTCCATCGCAAGGAGTGGAAGAGCCCTAGCTGTCTCTCATCGCCCTTCATGAACTGGGACAAAGGGGGAGGCACCCCAGTCTCGCGTCAGGTTCATCCTCGTTCAAGCTGCCCGCTGTGCCGGTGACTCTGAGCACAGCGAGCACAGCATAGTGTGTGGACCTGGCCCTGGGGCTCGCTGAGACTGGCCCTGACCAAAGCAGAGAGCCACCTGTGTCTGGAGCGGCCGGGGTGGCGACAACCTGACCTTGCGGATAGCGTGTTACCCGCTACTCCACGCTGGCCCCTTTAGTTTGTGTTTCCAGTACGGAGCGATCCAGGAGCTAGAGGGAGCCTTGTGCACCATTAAGCGAAAAGGAAAGGAAAGGCAGACGGGGGCTGCAGGGCAGTTCATGGACAAGCTG
The DNA here is from genome assembly GCA_004026705.1 of Nesogale talazaci. NCBI lineage: Eukaryota > Metazoa > Chordata > Mammalia > Afrosoricida > Tenrecidae > Nesogale > Nesogale talazaci. The sequence goes on from PVJH01026815.1 coordinate 6,529, forward strand.
AATGACAAGCTAATGGGAAAGCCCCGTCCCTTGGTCATCCGTGCAGAGGGCCCGGGATGTGTGTGTGCAGAGCTGGTGAGAGCAGTGGCTTCCCAGGAAGGTGTGAGCATCCGGCACGACCAAGCAGGTCCTGTGTGTCACAGAGCTCTATCTCAAAGAGGGGCTGGATTTTTTTAGTTTTTTTTTTTAGGCATCACTGCCCTCTGGTGGTGGGAGTAGGAGGCCCAGCTTTTGCTCCTGAGGAGCTGGAATTGAACCTCCCTCCCAGTGGGCCGCAGTCCCGCGCACAACCACTACGCCACCGGGGCTCCGCCGAGGGGTTGGATTTTAAGAAAGCATCCCAGCCCAATCCAGGTCAAGGCTGTACGTCCAGTATGAGCCCATACATCCAGTACCCGTCCATCAATTCCTTTTCAGATTCATGCAGCACATCCAACGATGCCGGGTGCAGGGGGTGGGAAAGTCTTGGGGACCCCGTGGCGGTGGAAGCATCTCCAGACTGGTGTGGGTCTCCACGGGGCTCCTGCAGCTCACCAAGTATGGCTCTGACACAGGAGGGCGAAGCAGAGAGGGCTCCCCGCAGGCCTCCTGGCCTATCAGCAGGAAGACAAGGCAGAGAGAGGACGTCCCAGAACCCTCATGGAAGGGCCAGGCCCAACAAGGAGGCATCATCAGGCTGTGACCTGATTGACAGGCTGGCCTTGATGGACAAGCTGGACTCCACCCGTAGACTGACTGATCAGCTTGGCATGAGCTTCTGTAAGCACCACCGGAGGAAACCAGTGGGTGAGGGACGCTAGCTTGGAAGTCGTTTTCACTGGACCATCTCACACCTTGATTGTCTTCCTTTGACACGGGTTGTTTTGTTTTCAACATTTAAATTGTCGAAAAGCTAATTTCATTAGACTAGACACCCGTGTATATAAGAGAGAGCTTTATGTACAAGAGCAATTAGCTATTGAGAAAACAGCCCAGCCCAGTCCAGATCAAGTCCTTAAGTCCAACACTAGCCCCTGTGTCCGATACCAATCTATAAAGGCCTCTTCAGACTCAGGAAACATGCCACGACGCCAAATGCAGGGCGATCACAGGCCGTGGGTGGGCAGTCTTGTGGCTCCAGTGGCGGCGTGAGCGTCTCAGCGCTGGCAGGGGTCTGACTGCCATGGGGCAGCTTCCTGTGGCTTCTCCACAGAAATGCCTCACAGGGAGTGAGCCTTGTCAGGAGAGCGTCTCCAAGGATGGAGACGAGAGAGCCTTCTGCCTGCACAGAGGAAATACAGGTGTTCCCAGAATCCTCAGGAGGAGAAGGCCAGACCCACACAGAGTCCTTATTGGCTATGACCTGATTGGCAAACTGGACTCCACCCCTTCACTCTTCATCCTTGGGCACCAGATGATATAAGGCCCACGCCAGGCACCCACAGGGCGAGCCCAGCCCCCGTGGACAAGAGCCCTGGAGCTGGAGCTTGCCTCTGAGCTGCCCTGTGTGGGGGGACCATGCATTTCCATCTCCACGGCTGTGGGACCGTCCCCTCTGAAAGGTTCGACTGTATTGCAGGGTGGCCAGCCTGCGCCGTTGGACAAGAAAGATCCTTGAGAGGTGGCCATTCAAAAGCTTGGAAAGATTTGAAAAAAAAAAAAAGGCTGAGCCCCGGTGGCGTAGTGGTTGTGCACGGGACTGCGGCCCACTGGGATGGAGGTTGGATTCCAGCCGTGGGGCTGAGCCGCCTCCTCCCACCACCGGAGAGCAGTGATGCCAAAAAAAAAAAATAAAGCCAAAACCCCTCACTGTTAGTGCGTCCATCCTGACCCCCAAGTGCCTGACTCACCTCATTCAGTAGGAAGGGCTGGCCGCCCCGTGGGTTCTGCTGCTGTCAGTCTTGACACTGAGTCGAAAACCTCTGTCTCCTAGGGAGCGGCTGCTGGTTTTGAACGCCTGGCCTTAGCGGAGCAACCCTGTGCGGGCCCGCTTACAGAAGATGCCTTTGGGTATCTTGAGACACCAAGAAAGGGAGCTGGGAAACGCACTGGCCCCACTGGGGATTCAGGGAGGGCCAGCGTGTCGAGTGAAAGAGCAGGGCCCGGTGGTTTGCAGAGAGCAGACACGATGGGAGGTAGAAAGGGCCAGAGTTCCGAGGATGGCACGCCTCGGTCCTTGGGGAAGGGCACTTGAGCGTTCTCGGGAGAAGGCAGCTGGGTGTCAAGCCCGCCCGGATGGTTTGTCGTTTTTTTCCAATAATTGTACTGGTGGCTCTTCCCGCCTTATAACATTCAATACAGTATTGGTATCAAGTGTATTTGTACACAGGTTGGCAACTTCATTTCCAAATAGTTTCTTCTGGCGCCCCTGGTCCCGCCCGGGTTTTACAACACTCTGCGCGCGTGCGCGCAAGTGAAGGGCAGGACTCTTCCCCGAACCAGTCCCAGCGGCCAGAAGGGAGGCGGGGGGCCTGGCCCTGCGTGACCCCGCCCCGCCCCGCCCCCAGACCAAGGCCTTCATCCACCACGAGCTGCTGGCCTACCTGTACTCGTCGGCCGACCAGAGCAGCCTGATGGAGGAGTCGGCCGAGCAGGCCCAGCGGCGGGACGAGATGCTGCGCATGTACCACGCGCTGAAGGACGCGCTCAGCATCATCGGGGACATCAGCACCAGCACCGTGTCCACGCCCATGCCCCCGCCCGTCGACGACACCTGGCTGCAGAGCACCAGCAGCCACAGGTCTGGGAGCCCCGGCTGGAGGAGGCGCCTCAGGGGGCGGGGACCAGGGGCCCTCGCCACACCCACCACCTGATGGGAGCCAGTTGGGGGGGGGGCACCTCCCTGGGCCAGCCCCTCCCCCCCTGCTCACTCCGGTCTCCTCCCTCCACAGCCCTACCCCCCAGCGGCGGCCTGTGTCCAGCGTGCACCCACCAGGCCGACCCCCGGCGGTGCGGGGTCCCACTCCGGGGCCCCCCCTGATCCCCATGCCCGTGGGGACAACGGCCTCCTCGGCGCCCCCCATCCCGTCCCGGCCCGGCCCCCAGGGTGTGTTTGCCAACAACGACCCCTTCTCGGCCCCGCCGCAGATCCCCTCCAGGCCGGCTCGCATCCCGCCCGGCATCCCGCCCGGAGTGCCCAGGTAAGGCTGCCCGCGGGCCCCACAGGGCTGTCTGGGGGTTCCCTGGTCCGGGTTCCCGGGCCTGCAGGGGTCCTCCTGGTTGGGCAGCCCCCCTGAGCCAGCCTGGTCGGCCCAGCCCTGTGCACCCCCTGTATGGACCTGGGGCCAGGTGGGGAGCACCCCCTTGGGGCTCGGTAGAGGTGATGGGCCTGGGTCCTCCTGGTGGTCCTGCTGGCAGCCTCACCATCAGCGCCCTCTCCCTGGCACCCTCTTCTCTTTGCAGCAGAAGACCCCCTGCTGCGCCCAGCCGGCCCACCATTATCCGCCCAGCCGAGCCCTCCCTGCTGGACTAGGCTGCGGGGGCCTGTTCCCAGGGCTTCCATGGTCTGCACCCCGCAGCCCCAGGCCAGCGCTGCCTGAGCAAGGGCAGGCCCCTGCGGTTAGCCCAAGTCTCCCGGAGCCCGGCTGGTCTGGCCCTGTTCCCGGCTGGACACTGACCACTGAATGAAGAAGGGGCCTGGGTGCCCAGGTGGGGGAAGCCGGAGTGTTGCACTTTGGGGATTGGCGTCTCAGCAGCCGTGGGGGTGGGGGGCTGCCCCTGGGGGCCATCTCAAGGGAGAGACCCAGGCTGCATGGGGGAGGGGCCAGGCCGGAGCTCAGTGCCCACCCCACTGGCCTCTCAGTCCCGTGCCCGGGGCCTGGCCCCCCACCCGCAGCCCGAGATGTACATATTACTTCCTCGTTCGTATTAACCACACGACCGACGGGAGCCCGGCCCGGCCTCGGCCACCGAGGTGCCTTTGCCAGCCCCGCTGGCCCTCTCTACCCTCAGCGCCCTCTGGGGACCCCGGGCCAGGTGGGCTCAGGCTGTGTGGCTGGGGAGGCCTCGGGGGTCTCCGGCTCCCACCCAGACCCGCCTTCCTAGGGGGCTGGGGGTCCCAGGTGCTCTCTGGGCGGACCCCGACTGCCCCTCGCTCAGTCTGACCACTGTAAGTGCCTGCACTCTGTATCCAATTAATAAAACTAAAATAAAGGGCAGACCCTCTGGCCGCAGCTGGTGTGGGCAGGCCTTTGGGGGCTGGGAAGCGGGCACGGGAGGCTGACGCTGCAGGTGCAGACACTGGGTACCGTGTCCTGGGCCATGGGCTAGTGCACGGATGTTTTCCCTGGCCAGGAGGGCGGGGGGTAAGTCATTCTCCTCTGAGAAGGGGGTGGTAGGTCAGGCCACCTCTGGCCTGGAGGAGGACCTCGGCTTCCCTCCCTGGGCACATACATGCTTGCTCAGGTACACCCTCAAGTGCACCGGCCTGCCCCGGTGCTGATGCCGGGCCAGGGTGTGACCCTGCTTGCCCTCCCCCCCTCAGGATCTCCAGTCCTCAGGATATGTATTCCCATAACCCCAGCTCCCTTCCTTGACCTCTCCAGGCTGGTCTGCTGCCCAGCCAGCACACCAAAGAGCTCTCTGGTTTCTTCTGTGCCCAGGCGAGCCCCTCCATCAGCTCCATCAACTCCCACCCGGTCATTCTTTTCAGCCTTGTGAGATCCCCTCCCCCGAGCCAGCCCCCGTCACCAGACTCTGGTGTTGACCATAATTTATTGACGGACACACAGGCAACCACCTGTTGTTCCATGTGGCTCTGGCCAAGCCACCTCAGCACACTGTGAGACCCTCTGCAGGGAGAGGGGGGCTGTGGAGGAGGGGGCTAGCAGGCTCCCTCCAGAACTGTTACTGAGCCCCACGCCTTGAGGGGTTGAGGGAGTGGGGCCCCTGGTGCCTAATAAGGTCACCCGATAGGCAAGAACACTGCATTTCCTTCCGGCTCCTGGCACCCACCCCTGATGGGAGAAGAGAACTGGAAGGCAGGCTGGCACCCTCAGGCGCAGGCCCCTTTTTTGGCTCTGAGGGCTCCGGCAGGAGAGGAAGCAGCGAAAACCAGCTGGGCCCTGCCGGGCACTTGGGCAGCACCACGGGAGCAGGCCCCGGGGGGCTCTGGCTAAGGCACATTGACCGGAGTGTGGGAACGCTGCAATGTCCAATCACCTCGTGGGGTTTCGGGGGGCTGGAAGCAGCCCCAGGGCCTCACCCGTCTTGAGGCACTCCCCGCCCTGCTCTGGCTGGAAGCTGGAGAAGGGCCCCCCAGATCTCAGAGACACGCCCCTCTGCTCTCCAGTCCCCTGGTCCCTGGCCCAGGCAGGGGCTACGTGGGCACGGGGCGCTTGTCCTGGAAGAAGCGCTTGAGCGTGCACACCTGCAGCACGCCCACCAGCAGCAGCAGCGCCACGCTGACGGCGGACCAGAAGTTGACGCGCTCCAGGTTGCCTTCCTGCAGATTGCGGTCTCGGGCCTCAAAGGCCCGCAGCAGGGTCAGCATCTGGATGCTGCGCTCCAGCCGGGTCCTCATGGTCTCGATGGACTCCTGGCGGGGACAGAAGGGAGGCGGGGGAGCTGCAGAAGCCACACTGCACTCGGGCTTGTGAGTGGGTTTGTTTGCCTCTCTGAACCTCAGGGGCCCCTTCTCTCGACCTGAGTTAATGTTACAGGTACAGGGCTCGGAAGCGCCAAGTCCCTGTCCTGAACCAGGCCATCGGCCTTCAGAGCCTCCGTACCATCCCCTCCCCTGCCACTGCACGGCTACCAGGAACCACACCTCCGACTAGTGGGCACCCGTGGCATCAGTCTGGCCTGAGGAGTGCCAGGGTGGAAGAGGGTGCATGCTTAGGGTGATGTTTCCACCTTGCTGGGCCATGGTTCCCAGTGGGCCATGGTTCCCAGGGGGTTGGCAGTTATGCCCAGGTGAGATTTGGCAGTTGGGCAGTAAGACCGTGTGTTCACGCTGCAACCTGATGACCTCAAACTAAACTGACCAGATGACCCACTTTTGGCAGGACAGTCCCGATTATAAACAATTTCCCCCCCGTCCTGCGGTGTTTTAAAAAGTCCTCGTTTTCGGGGAGAGTGCACAAGCGAGGGAATGGCGGGGGAATGGGAAGGGAATATACCCCCTCTACACCCCACCCCACCCCCGGGGCAACGGTGCCCCACTTTACCGATGTTAAAATCTGGTCACTTTACTCAAACCCCATTTCTGCACCAGGCTGGTTTTCACATACCCACCTGGCCCAACTACCAAGAGGGGAGGTGTGGGTGCACGGGTTCTCCAGCCTATGTGCACGCCCACCCCACCCCTACTCCCATGGTGATTACGGAGCTGTCATGAGGTAGTTCAGCCCTGAGAACAGGGCAGGCCCCTAAAACTGGGGTCAAGGCTTAAGGGAGGGGCCTTTAGCCAGGGAGGAAGGGCAACGGTCAGGAGCAGCCACCCGGTGGCACCTTGATGTCCTCCATCTTGACGTCCAGCATCTCCTCCGGCTCAGCGGCCTCCGCCCAGCCCAGGGCCTCCGCCCAGCCCTCGGCCTCCTCATCGTCCTGCAGACTGTCGAAGATGAGTTCGAAGAACACGAGCTTCTCAGAGATGGTGCTGAAGGAGTTGTCGAAGCACAGCCTGTAGTCGCCGGCCTCCGTGGGCTCCACCCTGCAGACACACCAGCCTGAGTCCGCAGGGCAGGCGGGTAACCCGAGGCCGCCAGGGAGGGCAGGGCTGTAACGGAACCCCGGCCGGCCGCCGGACGCCACTCACGTGTGCACCCCATCCGCTTTGCGGGACTCACTGACCAGCAGCACACCCTGAGGGCTCTCCAGGGAGAAGTCCACGTCCAGGCCGGCACCACCGATCACCTGCGGGCCAGGTAAAAACAGGTGTGTGTGGGGGGGGGGGTGTTGGGGCGCCACCTACTCATAAACGGCCAGGTTTGGGCCCAAGTAGCTGCTTTTGAGGAAGGACTGACAGCCGGCTGCGGTACCGCCCCCAACCCTTCATCTGGCCACGCCCCTGCCCATGACTCCACCCTCGCTGGTCAGGTAGCCAATAGGCTTCTTTCAACCCTGGCATGAGGCAAAAGGGGTGTACTGCTAATGGGACCAACTAATCCCCCCCCTTCCGGCGGCCCCTCTCCTGACAATTCAGCCATTGAAAACCTTATGTGGCACAGATGTAATACGACACACGGGGTGCCCTGAATGAAGATGGCTGAAGGCAGCCACTGGGCCTTTATTGGGTTTTTTTCTTTAATGTGATCATACTCCCATCGCCAATGCTCTGAATGGACATTTACCTGGACACACACACGTGGCCCATTCCCAACCCACGGTGGATCTCACTGGCCTCTCCAGGTTAGCGCCCCGGCCACGCCCACCAGCCTCCGTCCTCAGGGCCAGCCCCTTTGACCTCTGGCAGGGGAGAGTTCTGCCTTCTGCAGGGCTGCCCCGCCTTCCCGCAGGCCCCGCCCCCCTCATTCTGGCGGCTCCTTCCGCTCCCACGCACTGGCCCCGCCCCTCACTGGCTCGCGCTCTCTAGCCCCGCCCAGGCGCCCACGCGCGGGCTCCTCCCCCTTCCCGCTCAATGCGCGTCTCGCCCCAGCTGTCTGGCCACGCTCCCAGCTCCCGACTCCGCTTCCTCCCGGGGTCGGGACCCTCTACCTGGTACTCGGTCTCGAGGCTTGCGTTAGCCGGTGCAGACTGGTAGAAACACTGCTTCCTCCCCGCGGGCAGCAGGAACGTGAACTCGCCGTCCTGGATCGGCGGGGGACCCGCCCCCCCAACCCCCATGGGCGGCAGCAGGAGCCACAAGGCCAGGGTTAGGGCCGCGCCGGCCGCCATCATCCGGGTCACCCTCGGGGTCTGCTAACGGGTCGTGTCCCCTTTAAGAGCTAGGCTGGCCTCTCGGCGACTCTGTGAAGCTGATTGGCCGCAGCTTCTGCCCGTTATTCGAAACCTGGGGAAGTCTGGAAGGAAGGACCCTTAAGAGTTCGGTGTTCCGAACGAGTGCCTGATGCAGCTGAAACTACCCCTGGAGACTTCTTAGGAAGCTCGTTAGGCATACCTCGAGTTGCCAGGGTAGGAAGATGATTCGTTAAAAAACAATTTTTAGGGGGCTGAGCCCCGGTGGCGTAGTGGTTGTGCGCGGGACTGCGGCCCACTGGGACGGAGGTTCAATTCCAGCAGTGGGGCTGGGCCTCCTACTCCCACCGCCGGAGAGCAGTGATGCCCCCCAAAAAAACAAAACACAAACCAAAGAAAATTTTTAAAGAATTGTCACTCATGCTTCTCAGGCGAAAATTAAGACAACTAAGATGGAGGCTGGCGGGTCCTTCCGAAGCCCCGCCCTGCGGGTTGGGCGGAGGCGGAGCCGCCCGCTTGGGGTCTTGACTGCGGAGGCCCGTATGGGGGCGGGGGCCTGAGCGGGAGCTTCGCGTTGGCGATCGCCGGGCGTGGGTCCAGACGTGCACCTGACGACGACCCGTTCGTGGAGGGCGGAGCCCCGCCCCCCAGCGGAGCCGCGCGACAACGGCGCGAGCTGAGGTCCGGCGCGGGGCGAGCGCGCGGCTTTTCTCGACGGCTCCTCGCAGGGGGGCTCGGCTCTTCCCGCCAGCCCAGGGGCGTCCCACCCGAGGCCCCGGCTGGCGAGACGAGGGCCGCGTGCTCGGAGGGGCGCTGGCAGGGCTGCCGGGCGGTGCAAGGGGCCGGGGACGCTTGTGACTGACTGGCGCGGCCCAGGCCGGGCGCCGCGCGGGTCGGAGACGCTTTCCTTCGGACACGCTCGCGGTGGACGGCTGGCGAGGCCTCCGAGCTGCGTCCACACGTCTCGCGAGACCCCTGGAACCACGCACCGGAAACGGGCTCTTCCCAGCTGGCAGGACTAGGGAGGAGCAGGCAGGTCCCGCAGGGGTCACGGGATACAGTGATGCTGTACACCTGCGGCCCGGCCCGCGCGGGGTTTGCAGCGGCTGCTGTCCCGCTTAGCAGCCGACTCATCCCAGCCCGCGGTGAATTTGTGCTGGGGGGGTGGGGGGGGGTTTACTTAGCCGTGGCCCGGCCTTCCAACGGTCTGAGCGACAGTGAACGAGCCCCCCCTGTTTAAAAGTTTGAGGCCCCTTGCCCAGTGGGACAAAGAGGCGGGTTTTGCAGGGAGCATAGGAAATTGTCGACACCTGTATTTCTAGGGGGCCATTAGACCACCGCCCCTCTAAACCTTGAGACAGCTCCTGTGTCTGGCCGGAGCAGGCCCCCCCCCCTCAACACTGACTGGGGGCCTGCTTTCTGCCTGCTTGCTGGCCTCCTGTCCCAATTGAAACATGCCCATCGACTGCGCTTGAAGGACAGGGCCGTTACATTTTGGATTTTCAGCCAGATGGATCGTCCCCGACGTGATATTTCTAATGCAGAAGGCTCACTCTCACCTGCTGTATCAAGGCGAGAGACTAAAGTCTGAGCCCAGGAGCCAGCTTCAAACACGGCCACGAAGCGGACCAGACACAGCCTGTTTGCTAACCTTCAATGGCCTTAGCCTAAATTGGGGATATTAGGATAATAGTAATTCTCACTTCCTATGGTGGTGTATGAAGCAAGAGAATGCTCATAAAAATAAAAATATATCGGGCTAAGCCCTGGTGGCGTAAGTGGTTGAGTGCAGGACTGCGGCCCGTGGGCTTGTGGCGGTTCAAATCCAGCAGTGGCTCTCAGGAGCAGTGCTGGGTAGCTCCCACGATCACCAGAGGCAGTGATGCCCCCCCAAAATATAAATATATCCCCACGTCAATTCTATACTGTTGTTTAGTGAAAATATATAGATACCTGGTTTATTCAACCATATTACTGCAGCCCGTGGGCTTGGGGGTTCAAATCCAGCGGCAGCTCTCAGGAGCTGCACTGGGTAGCACCCATGACCACCAGAGGGCAGTGAGGCCCACAAAAACAAGCAATATTAAATGAAACTTTAATAGACTAGAAAAATAAAAAGTCATTTGCAAAATGGGCACTGCTTTTTGGTTCTAAGTCTAAGCAAAAAATGCTTCCATGGAAATCTTTAGTCGAGGCTGAACACTAATGAAGTTACGAGGAGAGCAACTTAAACTCAATACAAGTAAAGGGGGGGGGGAGGATGTGGAATAAAGAGCAGAAGCCAATAACATAGAAAGCAAAAAATAAAGTATCAAGAGCCAAAAGTTGTTACTTTGGGAATCCTGATGCAGCATTAGCCTCTAGCAGAACTAGTCAGGAAAAATGAGAGAAACAAACGACCATCAAGAATTAAGAAAGAAAAAAAGGGGCTGAGCCCTGGTGGCCTAGTAGTTGTGTGCGGGGCTGTGGCCCGCAAAGTTGATGGTTCAAATCCAGTAGCAGCTCTCCAGAAGCAAGGCTGGACTTCCTACTCCCACCAGGGCAGTGATGCCCACAAAAAAAAAAAAGAGTTTGGCACCACTTGTCTGTAAGTTGGTCTTACTGGGGTGGCTTGTGTGTTGCCAGAAGCTTAGTCACTGGTATTTCAAAGGCCAGGAGGGTCACCCAGCATAAATAGGCCTCAGCAGAGCTTACAGACTATGACAAAGGAACGATTGCGCACTTCTGAGCAAATAGCCATTGGAAACCTCACACAGATGAGCAGAACATCAGGGATCATGCTGGAAGATGAGCCCCCACCAAGCCTCCCACCCCATCCCCGTGTCGGCAGCCACGCAAACCGTGACTGAGGAAGAGCTGTCTCGTGGCCACCATAATGATGTTGGTGAAGAAAAGGCCTCCGACCCTCCCTTTCCTGAGGGGCACAACTAATGAGAAGAAACAGCTGCAAACATCTGTCACAAATTAGGACCTGGAATGCATGAAATAAATAAAAATCAGTTGTCAAAAACAAAATGGGGGCTGAGCCCCAGTGGCGTAGTGGTTGTGCACGGGACTGCGGCCCACTGGGACGGAGGTTCAATTCCAGCTCCACACGAGCAAAGGCTGGGCCTCCTACTCCCACCACCAGAGGGCAGTGATGCCCCCCCCCCCCAAAAAAAAAATGGATCACATAATGATCGATATGCTGGGCGTTAGTGAGCCAAAGTAGATTAGAATTGTCCGCTTTTTTTGAAATCAGTCATTTTTGTTTTCTTTATTATGTAGTTGTTGTTATTGTTGGCAATTCACACACCAAAACAGACACCGATTCAGTCATTTCTCCATGCATAATGCAGTGACCTTTGTTACCTCTTTGGCTGAGTTGACCCTCCCCCAACCTCTGAAACCCCAGTGCGCCTAACGCATATGTTAGCCCTATCAAGTCCTTACCTAAGCCCCTCTAAGAGAAGTGCCTATCTTGTCTCTCCAGTTTGGGTTACCCACTTGATCTCACAGAGACAGCTCTTGAGAGGGCGCGCTGTTCGACAGACTTTTCTAGTTAAGGGAGACCCTCCCGAGGCTTGGGGAAGACTTGGAGGCGATTGTGGGGGTTGAGGCCATGCTAGCTTTAAGCCAGGAGAAGCCTCAATACCAGCTAACGCCACATGCCTCACCCAAAGACTCAGTGCTGACTCAGTGGGTTCCTGTGGGCTTCTGAGACTATAACTTTATGGGAACAGAAAGCCCAGTCTTTCGTCGAAAGAACTACTGCTGCACTTGAACTTCCCCCCCATGGGGTCGCAGACCAGCACATTGCCACTACGCCAGCAGGGCTCCGTTTGACCAAAGACAGCAGGCTAGTTTTCTAGTTAATAATTTTGTATGGCACGTGACAGATTTGATGGAGTATCCACCTGGCCCTCCTGCCCAAAGCTGGATGGGGTGGGATGCAGAAGAGAATTTCAAATTCTCAATGGACTGCAGATTTTTGGGGGCAGCACGAAGGGTGGAAGAGTCCTTGAAACTATCATTCCCTACACGCACTGGTCTTAAAACCAAATTAAAGCTTGGCTCATAGAACAAAACAATCTGCTGGGAGCATTATGATCTTGTTTGTTGTTTTTTGGGGGGGCATCACTGCCCTCTGGTGGGAGTGGAAGTCCCAGCCTTGCTCCTGGAGAGCTGCTGCTGGATTTGAACCGCCAAGCCCGTGGGCAGCAGTCCCGCACTCAACCACTATGCCACCGGGGCTCAGTCCTGCATTATGATGTTATTAAAGAACGACTTCTATGGCATCAAACTGGCAAGGCCGAATTTAAAAGTCGGGACCTTAGAGGGGAGTGGATGTGTGCGAACAACTTTTCAAATTGAGGATTTGTTTTCAAACTGAGTATTTGCCAAGCCCTGCCGGTCAGCCCTGGAGATGGGACAGGAGACAACACAGACCTCCTGCCCGCGCTCCTGGAGCAAGAGCCCAGTCCCTGAGGAAGAAGCACCGTCCTTGGTACAGTGGCGGGGGAGGGGAAGGCAGGAGGGCCCTATGGACCCAATGGCTGAACAACGGGCCCAAACAGAACACTGGTGGTGGCACAGGACCAGCCGGGGCCGGGCCGTGTTTCCTTCTGTTGTAGAGTCGCTGTAGATCCGAACCAACACCAGGGCGCCTCTACGGAGTATGGGGCACAGGGCGGGTACCAAGGAAGCACACTCTCCCTACCTCATGAAAACGAAACGGAGGGCTGGGCCCCGGTGGCGTAGTGGTTGTGCGCGGGACTGTGGCCCACTGGGATGGAGGTTCCATTCCAGCAGTGGGGCTGGGTCTCTTACTCCCACCACTGGAGAGCAGGGATGCCAAAAAAAAAAAGGAAAACGAAACGGGCTGAGCCCCGGTGTAGTGGTTGAGTGCGGGACTGCGGCCCACGGGCTTGGCGGTTCAGGTCCAGCAGCAGCTCTCCAGGAGCAAGGCTGGGCCTCGCACTCCCACCAGAGGGCAGTGATGCAAAAAAAAAAAAAATCAAACACGGTGTCTCCAAATACGTGGGATACCGTGCCAGGTGAGAGCGTCACCGTGGCTGTGAGAGGGAGCCCAGGAGCTGGACAGAGTGGGACGTGATGTGAAGAAGACCAGGCTTACGGATCTGCTAGACTCCGCTGAAACTTCCGGGACAGTTGCCCCTGTGCACCCTGCAGCGTGGGGACGAAGCTCATGCCTGACCACATGACAGCGCGGGCTCAGTGGAAAACCAAGCTCACGGCCGGCCATCGAGTGCGTTGTGACGCACAGTGACCCTGACACCGAAGCCGTGGTGGGGCTGCCGTCTGCCGGGTCCCTCCTTAGAAACCACCGGTCTGCCTGGGGAGAGGGAGACGGCCCCCTCCTCCTGTTAAGAGTCACAGCCTCAGGTTCCCACAGGGGCAGGCCTGCCCCGTCCTAAAGGGCCGCCAAGAGCCGGCAGTGACTCGACGGCAGGGCGGTGAGCCTGTTTTGTTCTGGGACCCCGTGGGACGGTAGAGTCGCCCTTTGGGGTTTCTGGGCCTGTCAGGGTTTCCTCGGAAGCTTCTCTTTCTCCCACAGAACGACTGCTGGACTTGGACCTGATGACCCGGCACTCGGTGCTGCGGGCCTCCAAATGTCAAGGCAATACCAGGAGGTTCCCACGCCTCGAAAACGCTGAGCCCGCAGGAAGGCATGAGAGGGAAGGAGGAAATGCTCTCGATCAACACAGGGGCAGTGGGCCGAGCCGGACTTGCGGGAACTGCTGCCTGGGTCGCAAGACAAAGGGTGTTGGAGCTGTTGAAGGGAAGGCCCGTCTACCCCAGAAAGCCGCACCCCAATCACCAGAACACACTAGAAAAAGACAGTCCATGGGATGCCGTGAGGACGGGGCCTACAGGGTAGTGAACCCCAAGCTCACTGCCGCCAGCCCACGCTGACCAGACATCCCGCTTTTTAACAATGTATCCCGCATCCCGCAGCGTTTTAAAATTAAATAAATATATTACCATACCATTTGGGGGACTGAGCCCTGGTGGCGTAGTGGTTGAGTGCGGGGCTGTGGCCCACGGGCTTGGCGGTTCAAATCCAGCAGCGGCTCTCCAGGAGCAGGCTGGGTAGCGCCCACGACCACCAGAGAGCAGTGATGCCCCCCCAAAAAAAACACACACTATTTTTGCATTCTGTGAACATCGTTGTTGCTCCACCTAGACCCAATTTTTCATCAAGACCCCACCCCCACCCCCGGTCTCTGGTGTCCCGCTTAAAATCTGGTCACTTTCTCTTCGCATCCCCATAGGGCAGGAGAGAAGGGTCCCCAGCCGCCCGTCTCTGAGGCAGTGACGGCTTAAGAGAGCAGAGGCCCCGTCTTTCTCCCCAGGAGAGGCTGGTGGTTTCGAACAGGAGACCTTGAGACTCGCAGCGCAGGGTGCAACCCCGCCCCCCTGCAGAGAAAGACAGGGAGACCATCCTCCCCTTCCCACTCCTCTGGCAGTGACTACACGTCTGTCTCAGAGAGGAGCCAGGTGCCAGCGCCTGCGAAAAGACAGGCCTTCAGACTGCCAGGTACCGGCACAGCACCACGTTTGGGAGCCACGCCTCCCCCCCAGGGTGCCTCCCCCCTGGGGTGCCCACATTTCCAATCTGCTGGCTGCAGAGTCAGCGTTTTCCCTGGGCCCCTTGAAGACTCCAGCACCTTGAGCTCCTCCCCGTCTGAGCCCCTGCTCTCCCCGGATGAAGGATGCAGACAGACCCATAGGCAGGGGTCTGGGGAGGGGTCTCAGTGCGACGGTGTGTCCACCGCAGCCATGACAGTCCTGCTCCCAGGCACGTCCGTCTCTCACCCCCCGGGAAGCTCATCCGTGGAGCCTCAGTGTCCAGAGGCTTTGCTGGGGTCCCCCTGTGTCTTGCAAACTCCCGGGCTTCCCCCCTGAGGTCGCGCTGCCAGCTGGCCCCATTGCTCAGTCACTCATCCCCTCCGCGAAGCTGGAGACCTTCTGGGTGACGCCTAGCGTGCCAGGCTCCCGGGATGAGTCCGCGGGAGCCAAAGACAGAAGTCGGTTAAGCTCGGGTCTTTATCTGACTGAAAGGCAAGAAGAGCCACGCACGGTGAAGATCAAGTCTCAGCTTCCACCTGAGCAAGTTCTCAGAAGAGTCGGCACCAGGGGCTCCAGGGAGGGGGACAATGATCCACAGTGGATGTTGCTGAGGATTGCCTGAGGCTTCTCAATATGGCGGGTCGATCGAATTGTCTGATAGCTTACTGAGCGCTCCATAAGATCTTTTTTTGGGAGGGGGGTGGGCATCACTGACCCCTGGTGGTGGGAGTGGGAGGCCCAGCCTTTGCTCTCAAAGAGCTGCTGCTAGAATTGAACCTCCGTCCCAGTGGGCCGCAGTCCCGCGCACAACGACTACACCACCGGGGCTCAGCCCTCAAAAATTTTTTTTAATTAAAATCATTTTACTGAGGGATCATGCATCGTTTTTCACAATACATAAACACATATCCTGTGCCAAGCACCTTCACAGGCCTGCTGCCATTATCATTCTTCAAAAAGCCGCTTTTCCACTTGAGCCCTTGGTATCAGCTTCCCATCTTTTCCCCTCTGTCCCTGCTCCCCCTTCCCCCACGATAAAATCATCTTTAAAATGAAGTTATAAGGAGAGCAGCTTAAACTCAAAACAAGTAAGGGGGGGGTAGTGGAATAAAGAGCAGAAACCAATAACATAGCAAGCAGAAAATACAGTATCCAGAGCCGTAAGTTGTTACTTTGGGAATCCTGATAAAATGCAGCATTAGCCTCTAGCAAAACTAGTCAGGAAAAAAGAGAGAAACACAAACGACCATCAAGAATTAAGAAAGAGGCTTGCGCCCCGGTGGCGTAAGTGGTTGAGTGCGGGACTGCGGCCCGCGGGCTTGGCGGTTCAAATCCAGCGGCGGCTCTCAGGAGCGACACTGGGCAGCGCCCACGACCACCGGAGGGCATCTGCCCCCAAAACAAAACAAATTTAAGAAAGAAAAAAGGGGGCTGAACCCTGATAGCCGAGTGGCTATGTGCGGGACTGCAGCCCACAGGGTTGACGGTTCAACTCCAGCAGCGGCTCTCCAGGAGCAAGGCTGGTCTTCCTACTCCCACCAGGGCAGTGATGCCCCACACACAAAAAAAGAAAGAAAAAAGGGTAAAATAAACAAGAATTAAAAAAGGGAAAAAGGAAAACAAAAAGACAAGAGAAGAAAAACATCACTACAGATCCGACAGACGTTAACAGAAGAGTGGGGGAATGCGAACCCCTGTGGACCAAGCCATGTAACAACTCAGACGCAACGCACAAATGCATTCAAAGTCGCTCAACAGTTCCCATGGCTATAACGGAAGACCCCAGGGCAGCAGGGGGAGTGTTTTCCAGCTCCAGGGGCATCTGGAGCGATGTTTGTCGGGGGATGCTTTAGCTGGGACCTGCAGGAGGAGTGGGTGAGACCGGCCAGAGGGAACTGTGTCCCTGGCAGCTGGAGCAGCACGTGCAGAGCCCTGAGGTCAGAATGAATGCGCTGTGGTCCAGGCTGAAAGCTGTGAGTCCAATCGCCCTTTCTGCTACGCGGGCTTGGTTGTCCGCCCCTGACAGCCTGCCTGTCCACCGGCCTCTTCTCATGGGGGCACCCAGGGCCCACCAGGCAGGGCATCCATCCTCTGGTGTCTACGACTCCTGTCCCCGCCCTCCCACCCAAGCCAGGCCTCGCCCCGTCAGACCCCAGCGCGTGGGCCAAGACCTACCACCCTGGCCGCATTCTTGTCTCCACGTCCGCCCTGAGGGAGCTGTGGTCTGCGCCCTGGATTGTGGGTGCCCCCAAGACCCGCAGCCGCCCTCATCCTGCCCAATGTGTTCTCCTCTGGGTGGGGGGGGGGGCGGTGTGAATAAAAAGGAACCAACACCCCCCCACCCCACCCCACCCCGTCGCACTTCTTTGTCCTTTCGATCTGCAAAGCCAGTCCCGGTGGGTATCCAGGTGTGTGGAGATGCCGAGGTCAGATATGGGTTCGTGAAAAAGGGGTGGGGAGAGGAGCGAGTCCCTTTCGGGACCCACGGGGCGTGCCACTTCCTGCCCGTGTGGAAACCGGGTGCCTGCGGCTTCGGCTTCTCCTTTTCCTCCCTCACTCTGCCTCACAGGAGCGGAGGACAGGCGGACGGACGCACAGCCTCGGGCCACTCTGGCCCCAGCCAGCGTCCCGGCCACGTGAGGGAGGAGAGATGCCCTGGATGGTCCTCCTCTTGGCAGCTGGTGAGTCGGAGACCCCCCTCCCCTCGCCTCCTGCCTCCCGGCGTGCCTGCCCAGACGACTGCCCTCCCCAGTGAGGGAGAAGGCTGGGCTCAGAGCGACGTCCAGAAAAGCCTGGGAAACTTCCCCAGGAGGGCTCGCTCTCGCCCCTAACCCTAAAACCATAGTGGCGGCAGTCTGGGCCCGCTGCCTGGGACGTGCTCACCGCCTGTGACTCAGCCCCGCCTGCGGGTGGGTGGAGGGCAGAGGCCAGGCCCAGGAGGGAGGCTGAACAAGGGGCAGCTGGTGTCCATCTCACCTGGGCCCGAGGCCCTGTTCAACTGGGCAGCGCCTGTTCTCCCAGAGAAACTTCCCTTAAATCCCTGCTTTCCAGGGCTGAGCCCCGGTGGCATAGTGGTTGTGCACGGGACTGCGGCCCACTGGGACAGAGGTTCAATTCCAGCAGTGGGGCTGGACCTCCTACTCCCACCACCGAGAGCAGTGATGCCCCCCCCCCCAAAAAAAAAATCCCTGCTTCCCACCACAGCCTGGCCTCTGGCCCCTCTGCCCTCCGCTCTTCCTGCTCTCCCCTTTGGCCACACCCCTCCCTTTGGCCAGCCTGCCTCCCTCTGCCCCCTGCCCTGCACCCAGCTCCTCCCCGACCTCACCAGCCAGGGCCTGGCCTCCCCTCTTCAGAGAAGCCCCCCGCCATCAGCCCGGCAGTCCCACCCTCAGGGAGCAGACTGTCACCTACCTGGGCTCCCACCTGTCTCTGGGTGGCCGGAGGACATTGAGCTGACCCCACGGGGAAAGGGGCCTCTTTCTGGGTAGGCGAGAGCACCGGGGAGCAGGTCCTTCCCGTCCCACAGCCCGCGGCTCGGCTCGGCTTGGCTGTTTTGGGATGAAAATGATGCCAACACCTGCCCGCCGGGCATTCGATCCCATCCCCACGCAGGAAGGCGGCGATCACGACTCTCCAGTCGCACGTAGAAACCAAGTCCCCCACCAGGAGAGCGTTTTTAAACACCAGAAATAACAGTCCAGGCCGCACAGAGAGCTGGGCCTGCCTGCCCAGGGCAGGTCGAGCCGCCTCGGTGAAGTTTCCTGAGAGAAAAGCCCCGGCTTTCTCCCAAGGAACCAAGGCCGGCGGTTTTCAAACTGCTGACCGTCCAAAACGCAGCCCAGTGTGTAGCCGCTCCACGACGGCCACCCCACCCCCTGCCAGGGTCACAAACACCCGCTGCCACCGAGCCGTGCCCACTCGGAGGGAGCCCTTCAGGAGAGGCAGGACGTTCCCTCCAGGCGGCTGTGGCTTCCAACGGATGGCCAGGCAGGTCACAGCCCGATGCACATCCATCCGTGTATGCCACCGGGGTCCACCGTCACACGCACGCACACACCACTTACACAGACACACGTGCACACACACATACACATCACACACACCACATGCGCACACACCACCTACACAGGCACATGCCATACACTGACACACACATCACACACACACCCCATACACTACAGACACTCATACACATCATACACACCACACACAGACACACAGACACATCACACACACCACACACATGCACATACCACACACATACACAGACACACATACCACACATGCGCACACACCACACACAAGCATGCACCACATATACACAAACACACACCACATACATGCATGCACCACACACACGACATACACCCCCACACACAACACACAGCAGCACACACATAACACACACACATGCACCACACACACCATACACACACCACACACCCACACGCACCACACACACCACATACACAGACACATTACACACACCACACGCGGGCACACACCACATACAGACACACATCGTACACAGACACGCACGCGCACACATACACCACATGCACAAACACAGACACACACACGCGCACACACACAGATACACACATACAACAAACAAACACACACCATACACAGACGTGTGTACACATACACATACAGACACAGATACACACACGCACCACACACAGATATACACATACATAGACACACATACACACCACACACATGCACCACATACACAGACACAACACCACTTCCACACATACCACACCACACATACCACACACATAATAACAGACACATACCACACACACCACATACACACACACCACACACAGATATATACCAGATACACACACATATGCCACACACACCACATACCACACACATACCACACATATAGAGCACATACACAAACACATACCATATACACACCACACGCACAGTCACACACACACACGCACAACACATGTGCGCACGCACACAGGCACAGGCTCCCCCGGTTTTGCATACAGGCTCCTTGGCGATCCCAGCACCGTCCATCTCGCTGCTGCGCCCGCACCCCAGCAGCCATGAGGACCCCATCTACATCGCCTGCGTGGCCCCCAGTGGCTTCCCTGGTGCAAATTTCACACTGTACCGCGGAGAGCAAGAAGTCCAGAAGCTACAGGCCCCGGAGAACCAGGTCGGGGTCACCTTCAACTGGACCGGCAGCGGTGGGGACAGTGAGGCCCCACGGAACACCTTCCAATGTCAGTTCAGCGTGATGGGGGAGCACAGCCAGACCCAGAAGTCGGACCGCAGCGAGGACCTGCACGTCACCTTCCCAGGTGAGCCTTCCCCCTGCGCTGCTCCTGCCTCTGCAGAGGAGGCAGGTCAGACCCCTCACCTCGCCGGAGCTACTTCACCCTGCCTTTCTCACCCTCACACACCTCCCTGTGAGGTGGTGTGTTAGACAGGGCACTCCAGAGAAACAAAACCAGGACACATGCTTTTACATAGATGGATACGGATCGATACATACAAAAGGAAGACATATGTAGCTAATGAGTCCACAGAGCAGTACAGCGGGCTCAGTTCAAGTCGCTTTCATGAGACAGTCAATGCACTGGCAGTCCTTCAACTCACGAGGGCTGCTGGGTGCGAGTCAAGGAAGCAGACGGCTGAGTCCTCTTATGCGCAACACAGGCAGTCCGCCCGCAGGCAGCAATCAGCACAGCAGGTCACCCCCAGTCAGCCAGATGACAGGGTCCGACAGCCCCCCGCTCAAGTGATGTGTATGCCAGCAGTGTGGCGAAGCAGGTGTCCAAGCAACCTCAAACTGTAGTGACACAGTCCACAGTCTGGCGTCCCACAGGCGGTGCAGCTCGCAAGCCGGGGCAGAGAACAACCAAGGCAACTGTATACTGATCCAATCACCAGAGACCAAGGGACAGAAAGGTGAGGCTCACCGAGCCAGCTCTCTCTCAGCCCTTCAATTCAGCTGTGACCTTATTACCCCTCTATGTGTTTACTGGCCAGGTTGGCATAATAAACCTACCTATCAGAGGTGGGTGAGGAGAATGCCTCCTTGTCGGGATGTGGCAGGAAACAAGGCACAAAGGGCAGCGGACGTCGCTGCGACCACACGGGGAGCAGGTGGCCAAGCCAAGACTCTAGTGCCCCTCCGACATCTGGGCATCGAGACGTCACCCCCACGCTAGCCTGCGCCCTGTGAGCACCTGCTATGTGCCAGGCACTACCGTGAGTCAGTCGGTCACTGCCCCTGGCCTCCTGCAGGGGACATTCCTAGGGCAGAGAACACCTGTTCAGTGTGTGAGCAGGGACAGATGGAAGTGGAGCCAGGTGAAGGGGTCATTTTGAGTCGACGGGAGACTCCTCGGAGGAGGGGACATTCATGAGCAGGAGGTGCCCTGTGAAATCTGAACAAGGGCAGTCCAGGCAGAGGGCACAGCCTGTGCAAAGGCCCTGAGGCACGTGAGGATCCTGGAGGAAGCCAGTGTCGGGTAAAGAGAAGACAGGACAGGCAGGGCAGCATTTTTGTCAGCTGCAATGAAGTGAGGGCTGACTTTGACTTGTTCTGGGGGGACAGAAGGGACCCCACAATCTCATAGAATTTAAGGGGGACATCGATTAAGTCTTAAATAGGGAAAGACAGACACAAAGGCACATCATCTGGATGAGGTTGACTGTGAGCACAGGTCACGATGACGGGGTATAAGAGTGTGCAGAGATGCACAGAGGGCAAAAGGAGTGCAAAAAATAGGAAAAAAAATCAGGCTCAGCCGCAGATCAGTCACACGGGACAGTCCCGGGTGGGACTATGGGTGCAGGAATGGGCTCACACCTGGTCACGGGCACAGTGTGAGACAGAAGCACTCACAAGATTGGTCCAGGGCCGTTAGGGTGTGACTGATCCCCGTGCATTGCCACCCCGCCATGCCAACTTCTGCCCCAGGCACACTCCGGCAAGTCCCCAAGGTTGTGCCACTTCTCCCTGGCAGGCCGGGGCAGTGACCCTGCTCCCCTCACTGATGCACTGATGCACTCTGCCTGGGGGCAAAGCTCGAGTCACCAGGAATTCAACGCAGGGCTGACTTGATGAGGAGACTCGGAAATGGAGTTGGTGCTTACTACAATTGAATGATGGTCTCAATAAAATGATAAAGAAAGAAAGAAATGGGGCTGAGCCCCGGTGGCATAGTGGTTGTGCCCGGGACTGTGGCCCACTGGGATGGAGGATCAATTCCAGCAGTGGGGCTGGGCCTCCTACTCCCACCACCGGAGAGCAGTGATGCCCCTCCCCCCCCCAAAAAAAAGAAAGAAATGAAGGGTCAATCACAGGGAGGAGACGGGTCTGTCAGGATGCAGTGTACCAATGATGAAGCATATAACATTCCTCTAGTTCTTTTTTTTTCCCCCCTCTAGTTCTTAAATGCTTCCTCCCCCCACTCTCATGATCCCAATTCTACCTTACAAATCTGGCTAGACCAGAGGATGTACACTGGGACAGGTAGGAACCAGAAACATGGGAATCCAGGACAGATGATCCTTTCAGGACCAGCAGAGAGAGTGGTGATCCCGGGAGGGTGGAAGGAAGCTGCGGTGGAAAGGGGGACCCTTTTACAGGATCTACATGTGACTTTCCAGCGGTGGCTCTCAGGATCAGCGCTGGGGAGCACCCACACCACCAGAGGGCAGTGAGGCCCCCCCCAAAAAAGTTAAAATAATAATAACTTATAGGGGAAGGAAGGGAAATATAGGGAACTGATACTGGGAGCCTGGATGGAGGGAGGATGTTTTGAGAGTGATGAAGGCAGTAAGTATGTAAATGCGGCCTGCATAAAACTGACATATGTATGGATCATGACGGGAGTTGTATGAACCCCCAATGAAATGATTCATTAAAAAAAGGAGGGAGGGGAAGGAGGACCTTATACCAAGGGCTCAAGTGGAAAATATTTCGAAATGAATATGATAATATGTGTACAAATGTGCTTGTACAAATGATGTATTGAATAAGAGCTGTAAGAGCCTCCAATAAAATAATTGGAAAACACTGCTTCTCAGCCTTTTGGCTAAGATCAAGTGTAAAATAATTGGAAAAAAAAATAATGGGCAGAGCCCCGGTGGCGTAGTGGTTGTGCACGGGACTGCGGCCCACGGGGTTGGAGGTTCAAATCCAGCAGCAAGGCTGGGCCTCCTACTCCCACCACCAGAGGGCAGTGATGCCCCCAAAACAAAATAAAATAAATAATAACTTATAAATTATCCAGGGTTAGTGAAGGAGGAGGGAGCAGGAAGGGAGGGGTAAAAATGAGGCCCTGATACCAAGGGCGCAAGTGAGAAGCCAATGTTTTGAGAATGACGAGGGCCACAAATGTACAAATGTGCTTGACACAATGGATGGATGGATTATGATAAGAATTGTGGACCCCCCCAATAAGATGATTTAAAGAAAAAGAGAAAGGGGGCTGAGCCCCGGTGGCGTCGTGGTTGTGCGCGGGACTGCGGCCCACTGGGATGGAGGTTCGATTCCAGCTCCACGGAGCAAAGGCTGGGCCTCCTACTCCCACCACCAGAGGGCAGTGATGCCTAAAAAAAAAAAA
>PVJH01026816.1:0-29536 GCA_004026705.1 Nesogale talazaci
GTCTCATCATGGACTTGATTACATTATATTAGATCACATCATATAGATTTACTAGGTGTCAATTACAAAATCACTGACAATTCTGGCTTAGTCAAATTGACATCAAACCTTACTATCACAGATTTCTGCTTAGGCCAATAAGCAGAATGGTATGGAAAAGAATGTTGATGCAAAACTGAGGGGGGGAGGTAAGAAAATATAAAGTAAGAAGGGAAGATTACATCAACTGTACTGATGATGATACTGTTCTATGAGCTTAGAAACAACCAAACCCCTAAGAATTGGCCTAATACAATGTCTGCACACACAAACAGCAATTGTACAAGTCTAATTGTAGTGTGTGAAGCACTTGTAAGAAAACCAGAGTCAGAGAGTTGTTGTGAAGGATTAGATATTTATTGCAATTTCCCAAGTCGGGTGTGAGATTAAGCTGGGTAAGCATTGCAGATGGAGAAAGTAGATGCATTGAAAGATGCTGGGGAGGCTATTGGGTGAAAGGAAGAAAGGGGAGTTTTCAAAGATAATTCCCAAGTTGACAGTGCTGGTGCTATTGTTCTTAAAGTAGAAACTGCAACATAGATATTTTCTCATTTTCATTTGGTTGTATGTATTTAATTGCAATCATCTAAATAAAATAAAATTTGTTTTGGGGGCATCACTGCCCTCTGGTGGTGGGAGTATGAGGCCCAGCCTTGCTGCTGGAATTGAACCTCCAATCCAGTGGGTCGCAGTCCACGCACAACCACTATGCCACGGGGGCTCAGCCCAATAAAATCAAATTTGATAGCTGAGTTCATGATGTTGGCAAACAACACACTTATTTTCTTTTGATATATGCTTGCATTATATTTATGAAAGCTATGTTTTGCCATATTTTCATTAATCTCTAATAATAAAATAAATTAGATCGAGTTCAGTTAACAGTTTAGAATATGGAAAGCTACTCTAGAGAGAAAAAATTCTTGGAAGCACTAGGTTTCAGAATTGTGTACATTGCAAAGCACTAGTTAAACAAAGTGAGGGCACAGTAAATGATGAGACGGAAGTCTGATAACATAAAATAAATCCCATAGTAATTATTTGTCATTGGCTAAGGTCAATTTAGTTGAAGCATCATTGAAGAGATAAACACACAAATTTAAAATGAAATTTAAAATTTTAAATCTCTAAGAATCAGAATTGATCTCTCTTTATTCTTGTCTTCCTATTTTACTCTGTAATTTATGATGGCACTTATCACATTCTGCAATGAATTATAATCATCGCTGTTATGTGTCTTGTGTCTTCTAGGGAATTATAACCACTTGCTAAGCAAAAAGTATTTCTCAGTTTCTGTATCCTACTCAATCCACATAAATTGCCTAATGCATAGCTTTAATTCAGTATATGTTTGCTGAATTTAACTATTGATTTTAACTTAGGGTAAAATTTTTCTTTAATAGTCTGCATCTAAACTAGTTTACTTAAGAAAGTTACTTAAAAGCATAAACTTATACAAGGGGGCTTCAAAAGTTCTTGAAAATTAAAATGAATTAAAAGGCAATTTCAATATCTCCATGCATTTTCTGACACATATTTATATATTTGGAACTTTATTTCTGGAATTACTGAAGCAGGTAAGGTCTGGACTTATTTAATGCCTGATGATACATGAAAAGAATTGCCATTTTCATTTTATCCTGATTTTTGTTGTCTATTTTTATTGTTATGGTTCCAACCAAGATATATACAAAAAGATAGTTACATGGCTATTGTATTTCAACATTACTTTTTGGTATAGAAAGAGCAAATATTAAGCAAAAAGTGGTGATTTAAGTCTATATTAAGAGGGACACAAATTTTGCCAATCTTATTAAAACAAATAAATTTACATGTAAGCGTATTTTAGAACTGAGTTTAATAACTATTTAATGCTCATCAATTTCTCTTAACACTATTTTTCTCTTCCTGCTGCCCCTACATTCAGCCACTTGGGAAATATGATTTATTATAGACTAAGCATAGCTTTTAGGTACTTGGGGTACATCCGTGAAGAACCCAAGCTCATTACCATTGAATGGAGTCTGACTCACGGCAACCCTATAAGAAGGGTTGTAGAGGGAACATGCCTGGGATGTTTGAGGAGCAATACAAATTTCAATAACAGAGCTGGGGGAAGAATTAAAGGAGATAAGTAGACATTAGACAATTAAGTAAGTAGGGACTAGATTATATAGAGTTCTGAAGGTAATTTAAAAGCTGTAGCTTTTACCCTAAAGGAAGAGTTATTACAGGGTTCTAAGCAGAGCAGAGTAATGACAAGTTAATTTATATTTTTAAAGTATCTGGGATTCTTTGTTGAGAGTAGACCATGACAGGGAATGGAAGGTTATGGAATCAGTATGATCACTTGTGTGGCAGTCATGTTAATTTATGTTATGTTAATTTTATGATTGAAATGTAGGAGTGGAATCTAGCCTGTTAATCTGGAGATAGCCATTGAGTAGTCAAGGAGGCTTCTATGTGGGCATGGCTTTCTCCTGAGACTTCTGGGAAATCTCGCGATATTTCCTTCATGAAGAAGAGAAGCTATCTTCCCCAGTTGTTGGGACTTAGTCTCAGAGACGATTAATCACGGACAAGACAAGCTGGTAGTGTCCGAGATGCTGGAGGAGCCGGCAGAGAGACTACACAACTTTGCCCTGATGGAGCCAGACCTCTGAAGCTGGGGCAGCCACATGGAGACCTCTGCTAGTGATGAGTTGCTTCTGCTGTTGATGAACCCTGAGGCTTGGAAGCGAGGAGCTATGGGGAGACCCCTGCCAGTGCCGGGATTCTGCACCCACTGACCTGTGACTTCAAGAGTCGGAAGGAGACTTTATAGACTGATTTTGGGCACATGGGTTAATATCGGACTTATGACTTTGAACTGGACTGGGCTCAATATTCTGTTCCTCTTGTATATAAACCCTTTCCTTATATCTATATGCGTGTCTATGAAATTTGTTCCTCTAGTTTACCCGGACTAACACAACTTGGAACCAATTACAGTAGTCCAGAAAAGACGGTGGATGACATTCACTTGCTACAAAGATATACAACTAACAATCACTAAGGATGCGTAATGCTAACTAAGTACAATAGTAAAGGTCTAGTGTCAATGTGACTTGGCCAATTGTCCTCTGATTTGATTCCAAGTAATGTAATATGAGCCAATTAATTGTAAACCTCCATAATGGGATAAGATTAGGGTGGAGAGTATTGCACCTACTCAGATCACAGTTGATGCAATTATTTGCCTCAATGGTGTGTCCTGCATCCAAATAAGTGGACAGTGTGGGTAAGCTTATTTTTTTTAAACTGGGCCTGAATCCTGCATCTGACTTATCAAACTTTTCCTCTTTATACTAAGCCAATGGCCTACCAACCCTGGGAGACATCAATGACCTGTTATATTATGTGCCAGTCTTGGATTCATCATTTCTGTAGCCTCAAATCTTACCTGGGGACCACAGATGCATCCTCCTCCACAGCCACACTCTGTGGTCTCCATGCCAACCATGAGCTCCCAAAGCTACACAAATCATAAGAAACCCCGATTTTAAATCTGACCAATGGTCTTAAGGCCTGCCCGGATTCTGAATGGCTACTTTGATAACTGTGTGAGCCATTTTCTTGATAAAAAAATCAGTATAAACATAAGCATAAATGCAAACATACAGAGATGAGATGAATACATGATATATAGAATATATAGATAATATCGATCATGAATGTTTTGCTTCTCTTGAGAAACCTAAGACATTAGACACATAGCCCTATTATCTTATTTAAGGGTCATAGCAGTCATGTGAGCATCATCCTTAAACTATCATCCACTTTTAGAAATCTGGTATGGAGATTGCTGAGAGGGTAAGTAACTTGCTTGTAAGTGGTAGATCGTGAATTCAAACCAGAACTATGGTGTCTGTATGTTAAGTTCTATGCTCTATCATCTCCTTCAAGCATAATAATTTACATCTGCTTAAAAAGACAGTCAAATATTTTAGTCACTGAAACAATTGAGGTTGTGCGAATGAGTGATGGCAAGGAAGAGGAGCAAGCTTGTTGTGCTCGTTTGGGTAGGCTAGAGAAACAAATGCATAGTCACTCATGTGTATAAGAAAGAGGCTTGTATTCAAGAGCAGTTGAATTTGAGAAAACATCCCAGCCCAGTTCAGACCAAGTCCATAAGTTCAATATTAGCTCATACCTCCGATACCAATCTATAAAGACTTCTTCAGAATTACGAAACACATGTAACAATACTGAATGCAAGATGATCACAGGTCAGTGAGTAGAAAGTCTTTGGATCCAGTGATGTTGTAGACATCTAAACACTGGCAGGAATCTCTGTGACTTTTCCGATTTCAGAGGTCTAGTTGCATCAGGGTAGTTACATATGGCTTGTCAGCTACAAAGTCTCCCAAGGAGGGAGCAGAGAGAGAGAGGTGTCTCTCATCTCAAAGAAGAAAATATTGGATTTCCCAGAATTCTCAGGAGAAGGCCACGCCCAGATAGAGGGCTCATTGTCTATGACATGATTGACAGACTAGACTCCACTCCTTATTCTTAATCCTCTCAAATCCAAGACTGACACCAGATTATATAACCACCACACTCGTATATATCAATACACAAAAAAGATGGAGGGTGGAGTGTCAGAAGTGGGAGAAGATTAAAATGTACAGCTTTTTAAGACATGCTTGCAAACCTAAGTCTACTGAAAACTAATGAGCTTTTCAGAGGCCTTGTTAATTTATAACACAGAGAGACATCATATAACATTAATGATTATTTTAAGTCCAACCAAAGATGCATAATATGTTGATCTTGCATTTTAAGCACAACTTTGTTGAAACTTATCTACAAATAAGAATTTTTGTACTATGATTTAATGTTTTTATAGTTGATGGACTAGTGCCAGTGACTAAATTGAATAGTTGCTGACACATACTTACACAGCACAGTATGTTGATAATTGATTTTCTCCCCCACTTGCATTGCTATGATTCAAAAGAATTCCTAAGAAAGGCTAAGATCAAGATTGATGCTATTTCAGGATGTTTACTTTCTTTAGACATCTCAAACAATTCCAGGAATAAATAGCACACGTACTTATTTAGTGTGTTCTTTTTATGAGTAGTTAGCCATTTTTAGAGAAAATAGAGAATACAGCCCATCAATCCCAACTGAAACATATAGTAAAAACTCCAAATAAAAGACATTGTGAAAGAGCTAATTCTGACTCATAATAATCCTATCAAAGTAGAACTGCCCTATATGGTTTCTAAGACTGCAATATTTACAAAAGCAGACTCCCACACTTTACCACTGCCGGCCACTGACAGATTCCAACTATCAATTGTTCTAGCGAGCAACCAAGTGCCTCTCCATTGTGCCATCATGATTCCTTGAATAAGCACTAAAAGTTTGATAAAACCTTTAAATATATTAAAATTAGAAAATGGCTAAGATGTTTTATTTACTTCAGTATATTACTTTTGAAATGTTCTAGTTTTAGAATAAAAAAGCCATTATATCAGAACATTCAATTTCCTTTCAATTTATGTCCTGTTTTTCTCTTTCAGACCTTTTTATGTCTGTGATTGAAGAGGCTTTCTTTCAAGGCATTTGTCTGCTACCTGCTGGTCAGATAGATAATTGCACTTCCAGGCATGCAAAAACTGTTTGTAATGACAAACAGTTTTGAGTAACAGAAAACAAGCTACCAAGTGGCAAGATATCTTTGAAATCATATATCTGAAAAGCAATTAATAGTGTGCACACACACACACACACTTTTGACAACAGCAGAAAGATGAATACCCAATTATAATATGGGCAAAGGGTCATCAAGCACAGGAAAAGACACAAAGTCTTTAGCTCTCAAATGCAAATCCAAACTACAAAGAGATATCATATCAAGCATCCTAGGGTAACTAAGATAACAACAACAGCAAACAGAAAAACACAAACATTGGTGGAGACAAAGAGAAATAGGAATTCTTGTCAATTCTTGGTGAAAATGCAAACATGATACAATTACTGTGGAAAACAGTATAATGCTTTATCAAAAGATACAAAGAGAGAGGCTTCAAGATGGCACCAAGGTAAGGGGAACTCAGGTGAATCGGGTGTCCAGAAGGTCAAGTGCAGGTATTCTGGTGAGGGAAAGGTGTCCAGGAGGGGTCCTCTCTGTCCAGGAGTTGGCTCTGTCTCACATGTGCTTTGTTTCAAGCCCCAGAGATCTGGGTCCATATATCAGGTGTTTTCCGCTGGATGTGTGACCCTTGTGCGCCTTGCCACCAGTCAGTGCCCCACCATTCACCTTCTAACCTGGGTCACTGGCCCAGGAGCAGGAAGGCTCTCATGTAGAGCTCCCCAAGGTGGGCCCTGACCACATAGCAATGGTCCACCGCTACTCCCACCTGGGGGAGCTGCATCAAGCTCCCATGGTTCCCCTCCTTACAAGGAGCTAGCATGATTCCATTAGCAAGCTCTGTTCCTCCCAGCAGCCACCCAAGACACCAGGGCCTAACCCACAGCAGGTCTGATTGACTATGGCTGCATGCACCCACCATCAGTGTCTGGGTCACCTCCACCCCCCATGCATTCGCATCTGCCCTATGAATGGGACAGAACCCCCAGCCACTTCCAGGGCGTCTTAGCTTATCATAGCCCCAGCATTTCACCATCCACCAGGAGTATCCTGCACTTCCTGCCCACCACTTCCCTGGCACAGCAGCTACTGGCAGCCCCTGGCTCTCCCAGCCCAGTTAACTATATGGCACCATGCTTCCACCCAAGCTAAGGAAAGTCAGAGTCACAGGCCTGGGCCTCGCATGTCTGCTGCACACCACCTCAGGCTGAGCTGCAGGGAGTCCAAGTTGCAGATCAGGGTCTTGCAGGCATCACCTTGCCCAGAGCTACAGGAAGTCTGAATAGCAGACAGGAGCCTTGCAGGCTTGTCATGCAGTAACTTCTCTGGAGCATCCGGGAAGCAGAGATGAGAACTGGGGCCTTACAGGCTCAACATGCCCAAACTCTCCCAAAGCCACTGGGAAGCAGGGATGTGGACTGGGTCCTTGCAGGCCTGCCCAGCAAGCACCCAGCCTCCAGCCCTCAGATAGGTGCTGCCTCGGTCTATTGCAGCTCAAGGATCATCTATGTCCTGTCTGCTCCCAGCACACACAGCAAGTGGAGCAGTGGAGAATACATCCCTGGCCTAGAGAGCCACCTCAAATCTAGATTTGGAATGCAAGACAACAGTGACCCAATTCTGGGAGCTCCCCCAGCTTACTACTTTATACTCAATCAAGGTCATTGACTCTGTACAACCCTACCACTTGTCCTGGGAGCTATCCACCAGTTAGATTGAGTTCCCCACAGCTGACCCCACCTGTGTGTGCAACCTCTCATTGCTGTTGACCACTGAGTCACCCTGGCACCTGTCTACACAAAAGTCTGACCCTGCTCCATAGTACGCCACAGGCAGCCCTCGAAAATACCACTGCCAACCACACAGTGAAAGAACACAGGACCTCTTGATCATCCAGAAATACGGGGCACAGTTATTCAAAATCATCACCTAAACAATAGCATATCACATCACTCCCAACAAGAAAACAAGAAAGACAAACCACAACAGCAGAGCTAATAATGATCATTGAAAACTCTGATGTGGATCTGCCACAAAAAGAAATTTTCAGAAGGCTGCTTGGAGTACACAGGAGATGAGGGAAGCTATACAGACTAAGGATGCAACAGTAGATGAGCTGAAGTCCATGATAGAGTGAATGGAGCCCATACACCAAAGGGAAATACAGGAACTAACACACGAAGTAGCAGAAGTTGCACACAAGATCACAGATCTCACGAACAGACTAGAGACTGAGAACAGTATCAGTGATCTTGAGGACAATCAGGCAAACCTCAGTTAATAAGAAAGGCAACCAAACAAGATAATATAAGAAGCAGAAGACAACCTGAGATCAACAATTTATGGTATGAAGAGGAACAACAGCTGAATTATTGGCCGACAAAATGAGACACAGCAAACAAACCAACAGCTAAACTAACAAGGGAATTTCTGGAAGAAAACTTCCCCACTCAAATGAATGAGAATCGGTCACTCATATAGGTAGCAGAGAGGACACCAAGAAGACTAAGCCCCAGGAAGAACTCAGCAAGGTATATAATAGTTAAATTATCTAACTTCAAGGAAAGAGAGAAAATCTCTTCAAGGAAAAGATAAAAGCAGCAAAAGAAAGGAAGACGGTCACATACAATGGCTCTCAGGTGCTCAGACCTATAAACAAAAACCATAGAGAGGAGGAGAGAGTGTACTAACATCTTCCAAAAGCTGAAAGAAAAAATAATGCCTCCCCTACAATCCATCACTCTACCAAATTACCTATTAAGAAAGAAGAAGAAATAAGGGCCTTTGAGGACAAAGAAAAACTTAAAGAATATGCTTCATGACCCCCAACACTGTGGAAGATCCTTGCTGACACACTATGACCAGAAGACCAACATCCACCAAGCACAAACAGAAGAACACCATATAGCTCGAGTCCAACCAGAAGCCAATGAAGCAATACCAATCACCAAGGTAGCATGGTCACAGAGGAAAAAGAAGGCAGTTAAAGAGGCCCCTACAAAGACACAGCACAGTGATAAGAAAGGTGACAGGAAAACACCCAAATCAAAAAGCATGAGATGTCAGCAATGAATCCACAGATCATGATAATAACTCTAAATATCAGGGATGTTAACTCCTACACTAAAATAGAAAAGCTTGCAGTCTGGCTTGAAAAACATAGCCCATCGATACGTTGCCTGCTGGAAACACATCTTAAGCTCACAGACAAGAATAAGCTAAGAATAAAAGGCTGGTGAAAGATATACCAGACAAGTGACAACTCAAAAAAAACAAACAGAAACAAACAAAAACAAAACAGGACCCACAATCCTAACCTCAGGCAAAACTGATCTCAAGCTTCCAACCATGAAAAGAGATAAGAATGGGAACTTTATAATGCTCAAAGGATCATTTTATCAGGAACCAGTGAGCATAATAAATATATATGCCCAAATGAGAGACCCATGAAATTTGTCAAACTATTCAGAAAATGAAAACAGACATAAAAGATTCAACAATTATAGTAGGTGACTTTAATACACCACTCTCAGAGAATGGTAGATCATTGGGAAGGAAGCTCAGCAAAGAGGCTACAAAGCTAAACACTACAATTAAGCTACTAGATCTGATAAACATATTTAGCACTTTACATCCAAATGCAAAAAAAACACACATTCTTCTCAAGAATGCATGGCTCATTTTGAAAATAGACCACATGCTAGGACACAAGTTAAGCCTGAGTAAATTCAAACACATGGAGATTTCGCAGATATTCTTCTTGTATCATGATGCCATAAAGTTGCAGATCAATAAAGGGACAACCAGAAAAACAAGGACAAAGAATTGGAGGATGATTAATGATCTTCTGTGATATGAGTGGGTACTGATGAGTGTAGAGGGGAGATCAGAAAGTTTCTAGAAGCTAATGAGAATGAGAATACATTGTATGAAAACCTATGGGATATGGCAAAAGCAATCATCAGAGGTAGCTTGATGGCAATAAGGGTATATGTGAAAAAGGAAGAGAGACTTATGATGAATATGCTCTCACCAAACCTCCAGCAACTAGAACAGAGTCGACACAACAATTCCTCCAACAACAAAAGAAAAGAAATAATAAAAAGTGGGGAAGAGCTGAACCACTGGGAAAACAAAAGAATGATATGGGATATTAATGCAGTAAAAAGCTAGTTCTTTGAAAGGACCAACAGAATTGACAGGTGGCTGACAAGCTAACCAAAGAAAGGAAGAGCAAACAACAACAGCCAGGATGAAGAATGAAATAGGGGGCATCACAACCGACCCTAATAAGATTAAAAGGATAATCACAAAGTACTATGAAAGTCTGTACACTAATGAATTCAACAATGTATAAGACATGGATAAATATTTGGAAAAACAATCCCTCCCTAGACTATCAGACTATCATAGACAGAGACAAGAATCTAAACCGACACATAGCAAAAGAAGAAATAGATATGGTTATAAAGAAGCTTCCAAGAAAAAAAAACCTCTCAGATCAGACCAGACGACTTCACCAGAGAATTCTAGAAAGTATTCAGAGCTGATACTGATTCTTTACAAAGTATGTCAGAGTGTACAAAAGGATGGAAAACTCCCAAACTCATTTTACAAAGAGAGAACTATAGACCAATACATCTAAAGGACATAGAAGCAAACATGTTCAACAAGCTATTGGCCAATAGAATATAATATAAAACACATCATCCATTAGGATCAGGTAGAATTAAACCCAGGATACAGGGATGGCTTAACATCTGAAAAATCTATCAATATTATGCACCACATTGATAAGAAAAATTATAAGAGCCACATGACAATATCTATAGATGCAGAAAAAGCATTTGACAGCATCCAACTCCCATTCCTATTTAAGACGCTCAAGAGGATAGGAATGGAACAGCAATTCCTCAAGTTAACATAAGCTATCTATGAAAAACTGACAGCTAACATCATAGTCAATGAGGAAAATATGAAACCAATCCCACTGAAAAAGAGGACCAGACAAGGCTGACCTGTATCACCACTCTATACAATATTGTACTGGAGGTCCTAGGTTAATAACACAAGACAATGGAAAGATATCAAAGGTATCCAACTGGAAGAGGAGGAGGTGAACATATTCTATTTGCAGATGACATGATTCTGTACATTGAAAAACCCCCAAAGCCCCACAACCAGTGTACTGACAGTGATTGAGGAACATGGACGAGTGGCAGGATCCAAGATTAAGAAACAGAATTTGATTGGTTTGCTATATACATCAGACAAAACAAGAAGAGGAGATTAAGAAGGCAGTATAATTCACAATAGCCAAGAACAAATTGAAATATCTAGGGATATATCTAACCAAAAAAGCAAAAGACCGATACAAGGAAAAGCACAAGACCCTGCTGCCAGAAACCTAAAGCAACCACCACAAATAGAGGAATATCCCATGCTCATGGATCAGAAGACTCAGTATAGTAAAGATGTCTATCCTTCCCAGGGCACTTTATAAGTTTAATGCAATCTTGATTCAAATACCAACAACCAACCACTTCTTCAAATAATCAGAAAACTGACCACCAATTTCATATGAAGAGGGAAGAAACCCCAAATTAGCAGAGATATCCTCAAGAAGAAGGACATAATCAGAGGGCTTGCTATAACTGACTTTCACAGCTACCACACAGCCACAGTAGTCAGAACAGCATGGTCCTGGAATAATGAGAGATACACAGACTGAAGGAAAAGAATAGAAAACCCAGAAATACAACCATCAGCATATAGATAACTGATCTTTGACAAGGGCCCCAAAAGCATCAAGTGGGAAGGTGATGTCCTGTTTAACAAGTGATGATGGAAACAAGGGAAATCCATATATAGAAAAATGAAACAAGATATCTACCTCACCCCATGCACAAGAAAAAAATTCAAGGTGAAACATGTACCTAGAAGTAAAACCCCAAAACATCAGAACAATGAATGAAGGAATCAGACAAATCTAAGTATCTTGGCCCTGGGAATACAAAGGCTAACTGCAATAGGGCAGGATACACATACAGGGGAACCTGAAATCGACAAATAGGATTTACTAAGGATAAAACACCTGTGTGCATCAAAAGACTTAGCAACAGGGTAACAAGGCAACCCACAGACTGGGAGAGACTTTTTAGCAAACAAAAAACAGACAAAGGGCTTAATTATAGAAATCTACAATACCTTCCCTGCCTATGAAAAGGGAAAAACAATTAACCATTTGAAGAAGTGGACAAAAGAACTGAAAAGAAGTTTCACTAGGGAAGAGACCCATATGGCTAATAAACATATGCTCTCAATCATTAGCCATAAGAGAAATTCAAATCAAAAGAAACATGAGATACCATATAACTTTTGAGGCTATCCCAAATCAGAATGTTGGAGGGGAAATGGTGAGAGAGGAACTTTCTAACATTGCTGATGGCCTTGTATATATGTAAAGCCACTATGGAAAGCGATCTGATGATACTTTAAAAAGATGAAAATTGAGCTACCTTATTATCCAGCTATTCCTGTACTGGGCATATGCACAGAAGAGTTAAGAAATAAACCACAGCCAGTTGTATGAGCTCCAATGTTTATTGTGGCACAATTTGCAATTCAAAACAGTTGGAAACAACCTAAATTTCCATGGGTAGACAAATGGATCAGTAAACTCTGCCATATACACACAATGGGGTACTATGCATCTCTAAAATGCTTTGATGAGCACATGAAACATGGCTTTTCATGGGAAGAGTTGAAGGAAATTATGCTAAGTGAAGCCAGTCAATAACAAAAGAAATACAGCTTGAATCCCCGTGTAATCAGCATGGTAGTTATAGAAGAGAAGTCACATGTATCATAACATTTGGGTTGCAACACAGTGAATATGGAGGAGGCAGGACCAAATCCAAGGAGGTGCATTTCGGTCCAACACAAAAATGGGAAAGGGAGGGAGGGGGACGGAGAAAAGGGGAAGTTTGAAAGTGAAATGACAACGAAGGGAGCAGGGCAAGTATTGGTCTTCCCCGAATCAGGAGTGGGCATGCAAACCTTACCAGGATGCACCAAATCATTGGCCATGTTGAAGAACGCATAAAAAGAGAGAGAGCTACAGGGCTGGCCCCAACCAGAACAAACTGATCTCTTCCCTGGAAGTGGGTGTGACATACAGCAGAATTGAACCTACAGAGAAGGGAGAGGGAGCAAGATGCCACACCCACACAGAGGCAGGTCAGGAGGGAGGCTGAGAAAGAGCCAGACTGAACCCCACGCGGGCACATCAGGTCCAGAGGAAGACGTCCTTGCGGGGAGCTCACGGGACACAGAGGGGACTGGCAGCCAACAACAGCATGTGTCTTGCTGTCCCCTACTGTAACAGACTGAGACAGAGGACATTTCTGGGGTCACATGGTGGGGAAGCAATGTGGACTGAAACCCCCAAAATGGAGAGAACCAAGAAGGGAGTATACCAGACCAGCAGCTGAGAAAGTCAGAGCTATGAAGCCCCAAAAGGAACCCCCAAAAGGACTCTCCAGGTGGGGAGGGATAACTCTTGAAGGCTGTGAACGGACCTAAGATTTTTGTATATTTCTTCTCTCTCTCACTTTTTAATTTTAATTTTTTCTTATTTACTATTATCATTTTAAAATATCTCTTTAGACTATGTCATCATCTGTGTACATATCTATATAGGGTGGCGGGGTGGAGGCGCATGCCCAAGGAGAAAGCAGTGTGACCAATGGTCCCCGGGGAGACCTGGGAGGTGAGGGAGATGGGGAAAGGGGGAGGTGAGCAGGCTGGACCATGGACAGGGGAACAACTGGAGTGTTGAAGTCAATAACAAGGAGAAGATAGAGATTTGAGGTTGGTCGGGGGTGGGGGTTGTCAGAGCAACAGCAACGTAGCTAAGAGGAGGTACCAAGAGGTGGAAATAAGGGGAATATGACTGTGGGGTAGGAGGAAGGTAAAAGGACCAAGGAAGCAAAGCGATAGAGGTATTAGCATCATGATGTACATATTTAAATCCACAAAAATAGAGGTATTGAGCGATGTAAATATATTTATATGGCAATACATTGAAGTACAGGATGGGCTTTGGACTTTTGTTCATACAAGAACATTTTGTTCTAAACCAATTGGCAGTCAGATATGTTCACCCTTCTGACACAATTGCTGAAGACAAAAGGGGTGCATAAGCAAATGTGGTGAAGAAGGCGGATGATACCCAGCTATTAAAAGATATAGCATCTAGGGCCTAAAAGTTACACAAGCCTCCATTCAGCAATGAAGCAACAAGTCAACATGGAAGAAGCACACCACTGGAGCAACCATGAGGAGTCACAGGGACTGGATAGTAGGCATCAGCAGACACATAACAAACGCAAACATGTTGTTGAGAATGAGGGGTGCTGGAGCAGAGAACCAAAGCCCATCTGTAGACAGTGCAAAAATCTCCCCACCGAGGGGCTACAAGGAAGGGATGAGTCACCAGGGTGCAGTAAAGCATCAATGAAACACACTCTATTCCTTGAGGCTTCCTCACTCCTCACTACCATGACCCCAGTGCTGTGCCTCAATTCTGACAAGAAGGGAACATGTGCACAGGTACAGTGAGGGATGGGAGCCCACGACACACAGAATCCTGGAACAGGAGTGGGAATAGTGATACCCAGAAGGGGACGGGGAAGAGGCAGGGAGGAAGTGGAAACCGATTGTAATGATGGACCCATAAGCACACACCCCCTACAGGGGGGAAGAACAGCAGAAAATATGGGGGGAGGGAGAGAGCGGTAGGAAGGAGAGATGAAAATGATAACCCTGTACAATCTATCAGGGGTTTATGGCTGGGGAAGTGAAAAAAAATTGCTCATGCCAAGGGATCAATAGAAAGTAAATGTCTTGAAACAAATGAAGGCAACATATGTACACACATGCCTGATTCAACTGATGCATGGATTGTGATGAGATGTATGAGTCCCCAGTAAAACGATTTAAAAATAAATAAATTAAATTAAATGTGTTTATAGGAAAACACACACAAAATAAAAATATGAACCAATAATTTCATGACTATATATATAGAAAGCTATCCCAAGAGCCTCATAACAGATACTAAAAATTGGACTTGTGTATAAGTGTTTATTGTAGCATTATTCTCAATAGCGCAAAGTTGGAAAGAACGTAAGTGCCTACCACCCTAGAAATGTGTGAACAAAATGTGCATGTACAGACTTCTCCAGCAGGAGCAATGAAATATCACACTGTGACAGTATAGACAGGATCTGATAGCATTATGGTGAGCAAAATAAGCCCACCACAAAAAGAACAATATTGTATGACTTCACTTCTATTAAAAAATAAGAAAAGGGAAATGTGTAGAGACTAAAGTTAATTTGCTGTTACCAGGAGCAGGAAGAGAGGAGATAGGAGGGTTAATGGTGAGGAAAAATAATCACATCAAGAGCAGCGTTACATAGTCAATTATCTTATTTCCCGCCAATTAGTTGTATACCTAAAAAAATTCTGAACAGCAGAATATGAGTGAAGGGATACAGCAGATGAGTAAAATGTGAAAAAAATAATTCATAAATTATCAAGGGTTCACAAAGGGGGGAGATTGGGGAAGGGAGGTGGAAAAAGAGGAGCTGATACCAAGGGCTCAAGGAGAAAGAAAATATTCTGGAAATGGTGATGGCATGGCCACATAGGTACAACATGTTTAATATAATTGGATTGTTATAAAAGCTGCAAGAGACCACAATAAAATGATTTCTTTTTAAAAAAAATGAATCGGTTAGTTATGTGCTAGATTTACTTATAATTGTCCTACCAGTCTACAAAAGAGTAACTGCTGAGCTGCCAAATCCAACCAAATGCCTCCTGTGTTCCTTAGTTGGAGTGTTGGGTCAACGTTCCAGGGGACATTCCTGTTCATTGGCCTAATGCTATGTTGAGTATTTTGTTCAGTTTGTTCAGTTCTAGTTTGTTCTATCATAGTGCCATACTTACAAGCTTGCAAGTAGCCATTCAAGGCACAATTATTCTTTATTAACCTGAAGTAACAAACAAAGGAAGAGAGACTGGAGTAGGAAAGGGATATTGCCCCCATACATTGTTGCCTTCTGGACCACGAGACCAGAAGAAATGGATGGCACTATTACTGCCACCATCTCTGAACACACGGGCCAAACGTCTTATAAAAGAGTCCGAGTGATAAGAGAAGTGGTAAACAGAATAGAATTCTAAATTCTCATTAATCTAATCTTTCTGGTGACATAGACAATGGCTTAAACTCCCAAGCTATTGCCCTGAGATTATTTTTAGACTTTAAGCCAAAATGTCCCCCAAATGATCTTAAAGTCAAACAATAATGTCTGCCTTAAAAAAGCCCAAAAGTTATTTTCAGAACTATTTATAGGGGATCAAATTGACAAAAAGCAACTGAAAAGATTAAGTAAGAGCCTTACAAAGCCATGTGTTTATGTAAATGCAGGAGGAACAACTCAGAAATGGAGAATAAGAACAGTTTTACAACTTGAAGAGTATAATGAACATCACTAAAATGTACATGTAGAATATTTATGTTTTCTCTATATAGTTTCTACAACAAAAATAAAATAAAATTTAAGGTCATAAGTGGAATTTTATTAGCAGATAGCTCCTTGTTATTTTTTGGGGGTGCTATTGAATCCATCCAAATCCTAGTAAGCCTATCCACAACAAAAATGAAATAAGACATGTCTGGTCTTGTGCAGTCCTCACAATTGTTTTGTGAAACTGCAAGTTTCCATAGACAAACTATAGGATGGTTCGGACAGCATAAAAATAAGAGATAAGTGACACCAGAAGTAACAGCTAAAACATAATTGTTCGGTTTTCAGCTACTTCCAAAAACAGTATGTGATCAAGAATTGATGACACTGAAGAAAGAAGTGCAAGCTGTATTGAAAGCATCAGCCAAAACCAAGGCTTCAGGAATGATGGACTCCCAATAGAAATGTTCCAACACGCTTAAGCAACGCTGTAAGAACTCACTACTCTGTGCCAAGAAATTTGAATTCAGCTACCTGTTCAACCACCTGGAAATGATACATATTTTGCTAATTTTAAACAAAAGTGACCCAGTAGAATGTGGAAATTATCAATCAATATCATTATTTTTGTTACTGAAACAATCTAAAAAGTGTACGTGCAAGTAAAATTTTCATGAAGATATTTGAAAAATGGCTTAAGTAGTACTTTAATGTGACCACTAGAAATTCAATCCAGATTTAGAGCAAGTTATGGAACAAGAAATATCATTGCTGGTATATCGATTCGATAAAAGAAGATAATCACAGAAAGTATTGTATTTTATGAACTATGCAATGGCATTTTACTCTGTGGGTCATAAAAGTATTATGTATGCCATTGAGAAGAATGGGAATTCCAGAACATATCAATTTGCTTCTATGTAACTTGTATATAGAGTAAGAGACAGTCATTCCAACATGCAAGGGAATAGTGGGTGTTTTAAAATCAGGAAGTATGTGCATCAGGGTTCTATTCTTCCTCAATACTTATTCAATCTGTAAGCTCTGCAAATAATCTGAGAAACGGAACCATATGAAATAGAATGCTGTATCAAGATTGGGGGAAGACTCATTTGCACTTTGAAAATGATTTAAACTTGCTTGTGGACAGCAAGAGTACAACCTTCAGTACGGACTGTATCTCATTGCAACAGCACGACTCTTGACTCAATGCCAATTCATAGTTTCCCTATCAGACAGAGTAGGACTGCCCCTGTGAGTGTCCAAGACAGGAACTTTATAGTGTTAGAAAGTCCTGTATTTCCCCCTCAGAGGGGGTGATGGTTTCAAACCACTGATCATGAGGACCACAGTCCAACTCATAACCACTATGCCATCAGTGGTGCCCAACTCACTGCAAAGGAAACCTCAATCCTTGTAACTTGACCAGGATACAGCATTATAATAAAGGAAGACTGGAGTTGTTAAGGAATTCATTTTACTTGGTTACACATGCAGTGTTCATAAAAACAGCAGTCAGGAACTCAAATGGCATTTTGCATTGGGTAAATCTTCTGCATAAGACCTTCTTAAAGTGTGACAAAGCAAAGATGCCATTTAGAGGACTAACGTGCACATGCTCCAAACCATGGTACTTTCATCTCATGTGAAAACTGGACAATAAATACAGAAGGTCGTGGAAGAATGAGTGCATTTGAAGTATGGTGTTGGCGAAGAACATTGAAAGCACTATGAACTATCAAAAGGACAAATAACTGGAGGAGAGACAGGCAGAAAGTTTCTTAGATGTGAGCCTGGCAAGACTTCATCCTACAAACTTTGGATATATTATCATGATGTATTAGTCCCTAGAGATAGCTATCATGTGTGAAGAAGAGGTGGGCCAGCTAAAAGCGGATTGTGAGATGGATTGACACAGTGGCTTCAGAGATTGGCTCAAGCATAATAATTGTGAGGATATTACATGAGCAGACAATATGCTGTTCTGTTGTACATAGGATTGGTATGAGTTGGAACTACTCCATGACAACGACAACATGCACCCACAACAGGAGACTATGAAGTATTAAGAATAATGAATCTGTGAAATACCCCACAGCAGAGATGAGCCACGAGGACATTGTGTCGAGTGCACTGGTCGATCACAGAAGGATAAATACTGTGTGAGAGTGCTACTGTAAAAAGTCAAGGAAAAAATTAAGCCCAAAAGGTGTGACTTTCATCAGTAGTGACCATGGTCTGCAAAACATATGAGTGGCTTTGCACAGGTGCAGCTAGTAAGCGCTCCGTTTTTGGAGGAAAGAAGAGTGATATATATATATATATATATATATATATATCAAGAAGAGTGATTCAATATATATTAAAATCCTTGAGAACAATTAGTCTGTGACAGTGGGACTAGAAATACTAGATGGTGACTGGATACCACTGCCAAGTGATCTGAAAGGAATCAGATTAGAAAGTCTGAGCTAAAGTGGAGAAGAATGTGGAAGAAAGTCATAAAAGACATCAGGCTTTCCCTCAGATCCAGACCAGTGGAGCCCGGGGCACCGATCCTGACTCACCCTTCATTTCTGGAACTGAACTATGCCTCCTGGCACCATTTTCTGCCAAACAGGAGACAGTGGAGCACGCACAGCACAGAACAATCAAACATTTGGAATCAAAGGTTCAGCACTGACTCATGGATAACATTCAGAAGGGTTAAGAAAGAAGCAGCAATGAAAACAAAAAGCACAAGATGGAAGTAGGCTAAGTGAAGCCCCGTGGAGGGCATTGTAATGAAAGAGATGAAATAAAATGTGTGTGAATTGCTGAATGTAAAATCTGATGCTCTACTCTGCAAATCTTTACTCAATCCACAGGAAAAGGTTATTTGTTGGTTTGTTTTTAAAGCAAGTAACTCATGTAAAAAAAAAGAAAAAAAATCTAAGCATTAGTACAATAAACACTGGGGAGAGAAAGATAAGCTGCTGGAATCTAGTTTATTACTAAAGTATGCTTGTAGTTTTTTGACAAAGGGATTGTATGCTTGCAATAATTTTCTGTTAGGGTATACATGATAAAGACATTTCTGTAGTCAGTGTGATATATTTCTGTTTACATTAAATAATAAATGTTAATATTTTGTTACATTTGAGTTCAATTTAAGAGTATATTTAAAATGAGAAATGCATTCCAGAATTCATGTAAGTTGGTGGGTTTTTCCTGAAATATATAAATGCAACACATTTTGATCTTTTGGCCAATCCACATTCTTTTGTGGACTGGAAAAGCAAACTTTCATTATAGAAATTTGTGTGCTTCTGCCAGAATTGAATATTTATCTAAGTAATGCAGGAGGACTACCAGTATAGTATCCGACCCACAGAACAGCAGGAAAGCAGTGTGCCGATAGCCGTACAGTCGGGATTCTGTGCGATTGTGATACTTTCAATGAACCGTGATATTGATTAATTTCTTCCTTGCACAGGCAATGAGATGGATTAGCATATTGACTTAATGAATGCTTAATGAATAAGATTTACATTAATGACTAAAGACTTAGCACTACTGTTGCAGAAAAGCAAAATTTCAGTAGTTTAAAACACAGAAGTATTCAGCAGTGAATTTAATTCCCTTAGTATTGTACAATCTTATGGAATCCTTAGTTTAAATCTTCAGGTAATCTCATGGTTCTCTTCTTTAGTCTAAGGTGTAATGTGTGAATAATTAAAGAAGAAAATGTTTAAGATTCTAGAGTGTATGGATTTTAAACAGATCGTTCAAGGGCTGCAGGTTTATCATGACTTAATTATGTTTTATCTGTGGATTCAAATCTGTATTCACTGCAGTTTTAGTCAACTACCAAGATTAAGTGATTTGTCTTAAATCGTGTAATTGTTCTTGGAATAGTTATTTCTTTAACAATTAGACTTACATGACGCTGGTACTAAAAGCGATTTCAGAGATCCTGTGTGTAGTTGGGTATATTTGTGCAAGGTACAAGAGTTAAGACTCTGAGCTACAAGTGACAGAAAATCAATTTAGTTTTGTTTAGGAAGTTATTGGCTCACTATCTAAACTCACTCGCTGTAGGAATGTCATGGTGGACAGAAGTAGAAGAGAAAAAAATCTAGGGACATTGCTGGTGTATTTAAGAACGAATAAGGGAGATCACTTATTGTTTTGAGCTCTTCTTATTTACTCACATAGCAATAAGTGCTCATTGAACTTGTCAATGTAATGTCCTAAGGGAGACATAATCCTTGTATGCCTTGTACATAAGAGCCAGGGGCACTCTCATATTTTTCTGTTCTCTTTTTTCTTAGTCACTTGAAAACAAAACAATCAAACAAAGCTACACACTTTAACCAAAAAAATTATGGTGAGTCAAATAAAATATCTCAAACTATTAATGTGACCTTCATTTAAATTGAAAAATATGCCTACAAACATAGTAACTTCTAAAAGACTTCATCTGGGCAGATGAATTAATTTGGGGTGAAGAAACACCCAAACAACACAAACATAGAGACAAGCTAGCAAACCAAACAAACTATGGCTTCTAAACTGATAGACTAGCCAGGTCACAAACTCAGACTCACTGCAGTTGAATTCATTGTGGTCCAATAGAAAGAGTAGAACTGCCCCTTTGAGTTTCAGAGAC
Source organism: Nesogale talazaci (assembly GCA_004026705.1). Lineage (NCBI taxonomy): Eukaryota > Metazoa > Chordata > Mammalia > Afrosoricida > Tenrecidae > Nesogale > Nesogale talazaci. The sequence goes on from PVJH01026816.1 coordinate 20,873, forward strand.
TTCAAATCTTTTTGTTTGTTTGTTTGTTTTTTGGGGGGGCATCACTGCTCTGTGGTGGTGGGAGTAGGAGGCCCAGCCCCACTGCTGGAATTGAACCTCCATCCCAGTGGGCTGCAGTCCCACGCACAACCACTATGCCACCGGGGCTCAGCCCGAGACTTCAAATCTTTATAGGAGCAGATAGCCTCATCTTTCTCCCAGCAGGAACTGGTGGATTAGAACTTTGGACCTGGTGGTTAGCAGCCTGATGTGTAACCTACCAGGTTTCCTCAACCTAGGATCATTGGTTTCAATTTGGGAGATAACAGTACCCTCATCCGCTCTCTTAATTGAGTCCATTTGTGCAAGGGACAAATCTGCAATTAATTTTGGAGAGTTCATCAGGTTATTCTAATTTTTTAATGAGATATTACCATAGAAGTATTTTATAAGGTCTCTGTTTGTGGCAGTAATGTGCTTATGTTAATTTCATAATTGAGATGTAGGGGCGGAGTCTAGCCTGTTAATCTTGAGATAGTCATTGAGTAGCCAATGTAGCCTCCATGTGGGCATGGCTTTCTCCTAAGACTTCTGGGAAAACTCGTGATATTTCCCTCATGGAGATGAGAAGTTATCTCCCCAGTTGTTGGGAGTTAGTTTCAGAGACAATGACCTGCAGCCAAGATAAGAAGGCAGCGTCTGAGTTGATGAAGGAGTCAGGGGAGAAGCCACATGGAATTACCCTGATGGAACCAGACCTCTGAAGCTGGAGAAACCACGTGGAGGCCCCTGCCAGCACTGAGTTGCTTCTACCACCACTGAATGCTGTTGATGGACTCTGGAGCCATGGGGACACCCCTGCCAGCGTCAGGACTCTGCATCCACTGGCCTGTGACTTTGTGAGTCGGAAGGAGATTTTATAGACTGATCTCGGGCATATGGGCTAATATTGGATTTATGACTTTGAACTGGACTGGGCTGCTTTCTCAACATCTCATTCTTGTATATAAACCTTTTCCTTAGATCCATATGCATGTCTATAAATTTTTTTCTCTAGTCTACCCATACCAACACAGTCTCTATTGAAGTTACAAACCAAAAAGCCACTGCCATCAAGTCAAGTCCAAATCAGTTATCCTATATGGGTGTCTGAACCTGTAAATCTTTTTTTAGATTAATTTATTGGGGGTTCATCCAACTCTTATCACAATCCATATATACATTCATTGTATGCAAAGCATATTTGTACATTTGCTGCCATTATCATTATCAAATCATTTACTTTCTACTTAAGCCCTTGTTATTAGCTCCTCTATTTTTCCCCTCCCTCTCCACTGCCCCTCCCTCATGAACTCTTGAAAATTTATAAATTATTATTATTTTGTCATATCTTACACTGTCTGATGTCTTCCTTCACCAATTTCCCTGTTGTCTTTGGCTGAGGGAAGAGGCTATATGGAGATTCTTATAATTGTTTTTTTTTCCTTTCTACTCACTCCACCTTCCCTCTGCCTTTCCAGTATCACCCCTCTCACCCCTCCTCTGAAGGGATCATCTGTCCTGGATTTCCCATGTTTCCAGTTCCTGTAACAGTGTACATCCTCTGGTCTAGCTGAATTAGTAATATAGATTTGGGATCATGATAGGGGGAGGGAGGAAGCAGTGAAGAACTAGAGAAAAGTTGCATGTTTCATCATTGCTACACTCTACCCTGACTGGCTCGTCTCCTCCCTGTGACCTTTCTGTAAGGGGATATCATTTTATCTACAGATGGGCTTTGGCTCCCCAATCTGTACTCCCCTTCATCTATAAGGATATAATTTTTAGTTCTTTTATACCTGATGCTTTCAACACCTCATGGTTACATAGGCTAGTGAGGCTGTAAATCTTTACAGGAACAAATAGCCTCAACTTTCTGTTAGTACCTGTTGGGTTTAAAGTATTAACTTTGTGGGAACTGGTTCAATACTTACTCTACAGCACCACCTTGGTTCACTTAGAACCATCAAATTTGTTAATCTATTTTACCCACCATCATCTCTCACTTCCAACCAGCTGTATCTGCTTTGTGCTTTATGACTCTATCTTCCTGGTAATAATGAACTGGCAAAGATAGACACCTGACCCAAGCAACCCTCTCATTATGCAACATTTTATAATTGTTTAAACTTTTAGTGTGTAAACATGTAAATAAAGTAAGGATATTACTGAGTGTGATGGTAAAAATTATGTGTCTATTTGTTGGAGCCTTGATTCTCAGTTGTTTGACAGTTACATAGCAATGTGATTTGGTAGTTATGCAATGATGTTGTACGTCTCCATTTTATAACCTGATGTGTTTATCTTTTATTTTCACATCATGATGACCTGGTCTTTGGAACTTGACTATGTTAAATGAGGAGCAATTTTCTTAGAGAAATGAACGTTTCTCTTAGAAGGGTGTGTGTGTGTATATGTGTGTGTGTATGTAAATCTTCCATATGCAATACAGGCACATAAAAAATTGGTGTGTGAAGAGGAGTCAGTGAAGCAGATCTTGATGGTTTGATGGAAGTGAACTACATTGGCTATCCTGAGGTCCTGAAGTTTGAGAAATACAGCATTATCTTTATTATAAATTCCCTTTTCTTTTGCTGTAGAAATTCTGTTGATACTGTATTCACAATGACTTTTAGAAGAATGGTGGAATCCATGCCTAGTACAATTAGGCCTCAGGATCTTAAAGGGACAGAGAAAATGATGTGTCCTTGGTAATAGTAATCAGTTCTAATTATTATTCTGTTTATTATTCTGGAGAGAGCTATGCATATCCCACCACTCATCCCCAAATTTTGTAAATACTAACCCCAATAGCTACTGATATAATTCCATTTGGGAATAGAGTTTTTGCTGTTTGAATGAGATTGTCTGCAGACTATCTTTTAATTCAATCACTCTTGATTAATAAAAGAGCAAATAAGATGCAGAAATCAAGAAGTGTAGACTACGGGGGAACCTTACTCATTAAAATAACATCTATAATTTTAGCACTCTAAAGAGATCTTTTGAAGCAAAATTTCCTGATACAATATGCTGTCTAATATCTTGACTGTTGCTTCCATGGCCATTGATTATTGATCAAGAAGAGTATTTAAGCATATTCATATTGTGTACATTGAGGTATATTGAAGGCTATGGTCTGATCTTCTCCAGTAAATGCTTCAAGTCATTGTCAGTGTAAGCAACAACTTGCGTATTGTAGGTTATCTTCCTTTGCTTCTAATGCCAAATTATTCTCCGTATGTTGCAGCTTATTGGTTAATTTTTTCACTACTCTCACAAAGACTTAGTCTTGAAAACCCTCAGGAGCAGTCCTGCTCTGTCTGATGGGATCCTTATGAGACCGAATCTACTCTATGGCAGTGAGTTTGGTTTCTAGTTTTTAGTCTATACAGATTGAAAAAGTGTGATGAAAGGATAAAACTCCACTACACATCTTTTCTAATCTTACACAATGTATTCTTTCCTCTTCTAGTTTAATGTTGCATCTTGATTAGTTTCTGCAAAGTCATAATTAAATTGTTCAAAATTCTGATTCTTGCAATGATGTCAATAATTTGTTATGATAAAAATAGTCAGACACTTTAATTAGTTGATGAGACACAATTAGATATCAGTCTGAGTGTTTCTGCGTTGGGCCAAGATCCACCAGATATTAACAATGAGATCCTTTGTTGCAGGTCCTCTTTTGAATCCAGCTTGAATTTTTCACAGTTCTCTGTCTGTATATGACTTCAGTCATTTAAAAATGATCATCAAATTGTGTGTGTACACAATAGTCATGATATTGTTCTATCCTCAATGCATCAACCTTTTCTATAATGCACATGAATATGATTTCTCATAGTCCATTGGCCAGCTCTTTCAAATTTCTTGGCATAGATGATGATAACTTCCAGCATTGCGTCATTTTCTTTTGAACCATCTCGATCGGTATTCTGTTCTGAGAGCCATGTATTTTTTCTTTTTTTTTTTTAAGCCATGCTTTCATTAAAGCTTGGACTTTCTTCAAAAGTTTAATGAATCGGTTCTTGATCATAAGCTACCTCTTGAACCAGTTGAGATGTTGACAAGTTATTTTTAGTACAATGACTGTGCATTCCTTCCATTTTGTTTTGACTCTTACCACATCGTTTTTTAAAGATTTTTTCCCTGATCATTCCTATTTGTATATTCCTACCAAGGATCATCTTTATTCTGAATCTATCATCAGACCACACAAAGAGCTATCTTGAATAGGTAATCTCATAATGTGAATTCTTTGGTGGTACAGTTAACACTCAGTGTTCCCAACCGAGAGACTGGGGTCCTCTCACAGATGCCTCCAAAGCAGTCATGGAAGAGAGACTTGTTAACACACTTTAGAAAAACCAGCCACAGAAAGCCTCAACAAGCAGAGTGGTCATAAGGCACGAGTCTGGGTCAATTCTTGCTCCATTTGTATGTGATGGGAGATTAGGTCTCCTTTGGAAAGTTGTACTGTTAGGAAGATTTGGAAGGAGGTAGGGTCTAACTTAAGCTAATTAAAAATATATATAACCTTTCCACCCAGCTAAGAGGCCCTTCTCCTTCTATCTTAGCACACTCGCCAGTTCAAGACAGCCTTTCTCAACATGGTATGTACTGTATCCTCAGTTTCAACACTAAAGTCCTTGTTCATGGTTTTTCTAGGGAAAGGGACACAGCAACTTTGGATAATTAACCATCTGAGTGTAGATCAGGATTCCACTGTATCAAATATCCAATGAAAATGTATGTAATAAAGTCTAATAAAATCTGTCAGTAGAAAAGCAATGTGTGTCTTATGAGAAAAAGAAAAATCTTTAATTTTTCTGATATTGTTATATACATGCAGAAGCTGGTACTATTAGGCTGTTACCCCGACTTTCCATTAAAGATTACAATTTGAAGCATTTCTACAGTTGTATTATTAGGTTTTATTCAAATATAAGCACTCACAAAAGGATAAAATAACTTTAAAATGAGAATGTAATAGGATTCCTTTGTATTATGAGTTTAAAGAAGAATCTTTATGCCTGGAAATAAAAATGATGTGTTCTTTTTTTTTTTGTAATCAGTGTTTTTGGCAAGGCTTGCTTGCATTTTCCCTTGCAATGATTTTAATATCGTCTGGGACCGATTGCACAGAATTTTTGTTTCTTATGTCTAAATTCAATTATACCAGAATTAAAGTCAGTACTATTTAAAATTTCCATCTTTACATTTAATCCAGAGTCATCTTTTCCCAGAGTTTACTTAAGCAGTTTGATAGACTATTTCTGATTTGTGGATGTTTTGCCACTGGTCAGAGGCTAAATGAAAGAAAATAAGATTTAGGAAATTTATACAATAATGAGACATTGATGCAATTTCCAAGTCCTTCCATGTTCCTTCTCTTACAACCTGCTCTTTCACATTAGCCCAAGAGCACTCCATTCCATTGAACCCCTTTTCTGTAAAGCCTGAGGGTGACAGGGGCCTGGGACAGAAGAGCCTGTTCTTCCCAGGTAGTATATTCAATTGGTGAAGTCTTCCCTGCAGTCAGCATCCCAGTCTTCAAACTTGTTGTTCCCATATGCCCCATACCTCAGGGACTCACTTCAAATTCTCCAAGGAACCCTTTCATTAAACCAGATAGCTATGAAACCAGAGGCACTGTTGGAGAGCTAAAGATTTCTGCAGCCCAGCAATCTTCTAGCTGGGAAATGGGTTTACACTGGTGTTTCCTTGTAGTCACCCCTGTAAGGTCAAATTCAAATTGAAAATATTGTTGTCGTATGTGCTATATTAGAGTTTAAATTCTGAGCACCAGCTTGCCGAAGGGCTACATATTAGAGAGTCTTAATTCTGTTTTTTTTTTTTTAAAGTTCTCCATAAAGTTTCAGCCTCCTTTGAATTCTTTGTGACCATTAATCAAGACTGTGAATAGTTTTGCCCTTAGGCAGAGGGATTTAGAAAATAGAGTTCTACCACTTCCTTAGCCTGCCCAGAGTGGACCAACCTTAGGGGGTTGCCAGGATGTGCCTTTGATGGGATTTGGGGTACCAGGATCCACATGAATATGTCACATCCTGACTACCTGGAACCAATCTTATAAGCTTTTCTACCTAGAATACTATACATAGCCCTAGTCTGGTCTCTTTCTCACTTTTGTAGTCCTGCCTGTTAACGGTGGTATATTTATCTGCCACAAATGATGCTTTTGTGACCCCATGTCCTAGGTAAGTAGTCACGTTTCTCCAGGCACTGTATCATCTCACCTGTAGCCCAATTATGATCAGTGTGTTTCTTTTCTTAACTTGCTATGCAGTGGGCCTTTCCTATCCACCCTGGTTCTATTCATCTGCAGCCTGTAAGAGACCCATCAAATATGTGGGTGGGAGTCTGAGCCAGACTCATTTATTCCATTGTAATTTACCTTACTTGATAAAGACTTGAGCCAACCAGGACCACTCGGTTTATCTATTTGCAAGATAAAGACAATGAAGAAAAGAGCTCTGTTTGCTTTGAAAGAAAGATATGTCTTATATTAAGGATATATGTCTGGGACAACAGGGAGCCCTATGGAATGCAGAAAGGAGGGACATTAGTCAAAAGTTAAATGGAAGAAAGGCAAGAGGAGTGCAGAAGAGAGAAGGGTGAGAAGAGGTGAGATGTGTCTCAACATGGAGACTGTAAATCTAGCCTTGGAAGAAACCGTCTTGAGGTTATTGATTCTCTGTTTTGCTCAAGTTTGACTGAGTTTGAGTTGTGGCTCTTGGCAACAAAAAAGCAAACATTCTAATCTTTTGAATTGAGGCAGATCATATAAAACGTGCTTCCATGTTTTAAGACTTCTGCGTAGGTTGGTTACATAAAACATCTCCAAACCTGGGGTCCCTTGCAGAGCTAACATGCCTACCTCTAGCAAACTCAAGAACTGGAGTCTCTAGGTTTCATGAAGGGTTGGCACAATCTACTGTGAATCAAAAGTTTAGAGGCAGGAACAACCGCACCCTCCCCCCCCCCCCCCCACCACCGCTCCCTGCCGCGGGAGATCAAGCTACATGAAAAAGAAAAAGGAAAACTGACAGAGCAAACCCCGTGGAGCATTGTTTTACTTTGACACACGTGAGGTTTACCATGAGTCAGAATTGATTCAATGACATTTTAAAAATAGGGCTTATTTGAGAAAAGAGCTCACGACAAGGACAATCTCTCTGGGTGTCCTTGAAAGGGGACCATGAGCTTGGGTTTGCAATGCTACAGATCTGGAGAAAGATTGCTGTTTTATAAAAATCACAGGGACGCACTGTCTCGGGTCTTCTTTGGCAACAACCAGCAAGCCTCTCCATGCTACAGCTCTATGAACGATAGCAACAGAGTAATTAAAAGCTCAAATGAAACCCAAATTCAATTAAACTATTTAAATTATATTGTGTTGGTACAGCATCTATCTTGGACTTTTGTTTGGAATTATTAAGGGCCATAATGGCCAGGTGACCCAGGTCGCTACCACTCTGCCATTCCCGACAGAATACTGTCTGCCTCGCGAAATAAATTAATCGCTATGGGGACGCTCACCAGGGATGAGACCAGCTAGGGTATTGCCCAACATGCTCTGGGTGGTCGCCCTCGCTCGCACTGCTGGCAATGCGGTATTCTCTTTGACCTCCCTGCCTCCTGCGAAGGAACGCGATGCCTCTGGGACCTCACAATGGGCACTGTCACACTTCGATTGGTAAACTGGGCAGGGAGACACCGAGTGTGCAATTCTCTTTTGACAACCAGCAGACTCCTGGGAGAAACACCATCCACCATGGGATACTCTGGGTGTCTGCACATATACCGTCTTGGAAGTGAGCCATTCGGAATGGGTGTTGTGGGTCCACTTTTCAACAAACAGCAGTAATCTCACCATTGTCTCCTGTGGCTGGTACAAGTGGGGTATGGTGTGGAATCTGGCTCACTGCAAGCTGAAAAGCAACCATGTGGCCCATACAGTCGACCTAAGACACATGTGACTCTCTCTCCCTCTGTGCTTCTGAGGGCCAGGAGGGCCCAGCCATGCTGTGGAATCTTGATGAAAACAAGCACCCTTGATAGGGGGGTCATTACAAACACCTGCTACTGGCTCTGTGCTGCCGTAGACCCCAGTATCAAGACCTGGGACTTCAAAGGCAAGTTCATTGTAGATGACTGGAAGGGAGAACTTATCAGCGCTAGTAGCAAGGCTGAGCTTCACCCCATCGCTCTCCCCACTCCATAAACTTCCCTGGCCCGGTCTGATGGCTGGACTTTGCTGGTTACACACAGGCTGCTGCAAGCTTCTTAGGGGACCCTCAGCACTCCATAGAAATTTATAGCAGAGTTTTCGTTGAAAACAAACTGACTTTCTGAAAACAATGAAAGCAAGGTTGAAAGAGACCCTCACGAAGGGAGTGGCACCATAGTTGACACTGCACTCATGTGTATGCCATTGATCATGAGGATGACACAAGACCTTTTGTTATACATTAGGTCACCATGACTCATAATTCACCCTAGCATCTGTACATGAATTGCTTTGTAAAAGGATTGACTAATGAGCTATGGAAGTGGTTTTCCTAAGAAGATTCTTTGGCTTTCCTTGAATTTGGGTTACAATTCCATATTCATTTAACTGAG
>PVJH01026817.1:0-29591 GCA_004026705.1 Nesogale talazaci
TGCTGAACACATAGATGTGAGGAGGAAGACTTTCAGCAAGTCTATGCCCGTGAGTATATAGGACTGGCAGAAGATATTTATACATGTGCATGTACCTTGTTGCAAATATATTCATAAGTGTGGTAGACCACATAGGTGGCAAAGCTATGAAAGTTTCTTGGACACAACTAAACACCTTTGGAGAAGGAGTCACTATGGGGGCTCAAGAACAGAGTCTAGGGGGTCACCATGTTCAATCAGCATAACAAGGTCCACGAAGACGATAGTCTACATCCTACCTTGGTGAATACTACACAGGAGGCTTAAAAGCACATGAACAGCCATCTAAAGGTGGAACTATTGCTTTTCCCTGCCCAGAGCAAAGAAGAGTAATGAAACTTGAAATATATGGAAACAATTCGTCTGATGGACTATTGGACCCCACTAACATCAATCTCAACCCTGAGACAAGAAGAGGCAGGAAGTGCCCAATTGTAGTTAGGTGAATGAACAGGAGTTCAGAATGAAACACCACCTCATCCTTGCCATCCTCACAATCATTCTAATGTTTGAGGCCATTGTTGCAGCCACTGGGTCAATCCATCAAGTTGAGGGTCTTCCTTTTTGCCTTGCCCCTCTGTTTTACCAAGCATGATGTCCTTCTCGAGGGACCGGTCTCTCCTGACAACATGCTCGAAGTACATGAGATGAGGTCTAGCCATCCTTGCCTCTAAAGAGAAGCATTCTGCTTGTGCTTCTAAGATTGATTTGTTTGTTCTTTAGGCAGCTCACAACACAAGCCCCACAATTCAAATGCATGAGTCTTTTTTAATTTAATATCCAACTTTCAGTTCAATGTCCAACATGAATATGAGGTGATGACTTAGGTCAAGGACACATTAGTCCTCAAAGTGACATCCTTGCTCTTCAATGCTTTAAAGGGGTCTTGTGCAGATTTACCCAATCTTTGTTTGGTTTAACTGCTTCTTCCATGAACATTGATCATGGATCCAAGCAAGATGAAATCCTTGACAACTTCAATCCTTTCTCCACCTATCATGATATTGCCTCAGTGTAGTTGTAAGGATTTTGGTTTTCTTTACATTGAATAAATAAATTCACATGGAAAGCTGCAAACCTTAATCTTCATCAGCAAGTGCTTCGAGACCTCCTCATTTTTAACAAGCAAGAGTGTGTCATCTGCATATTGTAGGTTGTCAATACACCTTCCCCCTAATAATCCTGATGCTGCACTCTTCTTCATATAAACCAGCTTCTCTGATTCTTTGCTCAGCATAAAGGTAGAATAAGTGCCAATCTACCACTATCAAATACTCTGAAAAGAAACATATTAGAAAGTTCTAAATAAAATAAGGGGAAATGCGGAACAAAATTCAACATCATAAAAAGACCAGGCTTACTGATTAGACAGGGGAATCCCCAAGTCTATATGGCCTTAGTCACCCTTGAGGTATGGAACAAAATCACCCTGGAGTAAGGATTATTAACTATTTAAGATCAAAAGAGCAACAATTCCCCAAGGACCAAGCACAGAGGGTTAGGAAAGGAGGAATCGAAACAGGAAGCATAAGGAGGAAGGGGCATTAAAGGGCACATCGAGGGGACTGCCGTGGATGAGTTGAAACAAAATGTGTTTCAACTATTAAATGTAAAACTGATGATCTTCTCTGAAATCTCTGCCTACATCATAATAAAAAGCTTTAAAAATTAGAAATACCAGGTTTACTATTCCTATAGACACAAGTAGAACCTCCAAGACTATGACTGTTAGCCATTCTTTAAATCTGGAACTGAGCTCACAGTCATGGTTCAAAGGCAGGTCCATGAGGGGGACAAGAATGCTAGCAAAGTACAGGAACTTTAGGACAATCAGCTATTTGAGATCCAACGGGAAGCATTTACTCAAGGCAAAAGTTCAGAATGATTAAGAGTGAGCATTAGAAATAGGAAGCACTGAGAGGAAGCGGGAGAAGAGAGGTGACAATGTGGGGCTGCAACCAATGAGATGAAACAAAATGTGTATGGACTGTTAAATGGGGAACAGATCTGCTCTGTAAACCACCAAATTCACCACAAGAAGGTAAAAAAAAAAAACAAAAAGAAGTTATATCACGCAGGTAGCCAGATCTGGGTTCAAATCCTAGTCACTGCACCTCCTGCAGAGAGATCATCCAACTGTCAGTGAAGGCTGAAGTAATGCTCTGATCTTGAAGCGAAGCCAGTGGAGTTGGTAGACTCTGATGAACTAGCAAGAGTGGTTTGATGATATACTATCTGGTTATCTCCACCATGGAATCTCTTTTTTTAACTTTTTATTGTGGCTTTGGTTGCGGTTTACAGATGATACAGATAGGTAGGTAGGTAGGTAGATAGATAGATAGATGATAGATAGATAAAGACAGACACACAATTTATACATCCCATTCAAATGCAGGAAGCAGCAAAAGCAGCACCATACAGCACCTTATCAGTGCTTACGGCTCTCACATACTTTAACCAGCCTGGTAACAGACTACCATGAAACTCAACCAACTACTATCTTTAGGATTCCAGACACAAGGGACAGAAACTAAAGCATATGTTCTCCATCCCTACCACCCATCACACAAAAAAGGAAGATCTTTGTGACCTAAAAATAAAATTTGCAAATGTTCAAAGCCTGCCTGTCATTGCTGCTCCTCGGAAGATGTGCAGAGCCGCCTTGCACTTTTAAATGCAAATGCCTACAGGGTCTGCAGACAGGGGAGCCACCTCTCTGCCGGGCTGTAGGCACACGCTGTCAAGACGGTTCTTCCCCAAAGCTGGCCTGATGAGGGCCTCCTGTCACCACCCCAGGACGGGGTCCACATGCTGGCAGGGGGGGTGTGCTGGTCTGGAGGATGAAGATGGTATTTAGAAGTATGTTGGGATAGAAAGGGGCAATGGAGTCCTGGGGCCAAGGGCATGTCCTTGGGTTTTTCCCGGGTCCTACAACCCTTTTCCTGTGGGAGCCTGGGAGGGCTTTCACTCTTGGCCTCCTCGGTTGTGGTATGGGAGAAGGGACACTTTCCTGTCATGGTGGTTAAGCTAGAAAATGGTTACAGAGTGCTGAGCAGTCTCTGGTGAGACATCGGTGGCTCAGTGGTCGACTTCCTTCCTTTCATGCAGGCGACTCGGATTGGATTCCTAGTAAGTGCACCTCACACACAGACAGCACCCATCTTTCCGTGAAGGCCCAGCTAATGCTGTGAGGCTGCACTCAGTCCAATGGAGTTTCCAGACTAGGATGAACTAGAAAGAAAGGTTTGATGATGGACTTCGAAAAATCAGCCAATAAATATCCTGCTGGACAAAGTTTCAGTCTCCTACTGATGCTGGAGGCTGTGTGGGGCCATGGAAAGAGTGCTTCCTTCCATTGTGCATGGGGTCTTCAGCAGGGGGCTCAAATGTGCAGCAACCAGCAAAAGAGCACAGTCACTGGCTCCGGTAAGCACTCAAGGAAAACTACTAGTAGGGAATTACAGACAATAATTTTTGCTTGAGTGGAGCTATTTCAAGCAGAATTATTCAACTGTCGTGTTCCACACTGGTGGGATGAGGGCAAGGTCAGGAACCATAGGCTGGAGGCTAAGACCAAAGCCACAGTGATCTCAGCAATCAACGGGCTCCCCCATTCCTTCTCCTCAGGAAACACACACTCACACACACCAGTCTCCTGCTCACTTCTTAGACGTCACATCATGGGAAGGCAGCAGGGACAGACAAAAACATTCTTGTGAGAAGGGTGTGGAGAACCGTCGTGGAGTTGTGCTGAGTGAAGGTCTGAATCTGTGAGATCATGCTCAGGTTTCAGGCATGCAAGTCAAGGCTCCTACTGGTCTCAAGAACATTGTCCCTCCCCAGGCATCTGTAGCATCCCTACACTTGCCTCCAGAACCCACAGGACTATGACCTCAATCAGGCACGACTGACCGCCTGTCTCTATCCAGCCCTTGGCGACCCAAGGCGCATACTATAAACAACCAGGACTCTAGATTTTGTCTCTTTGGTGTGTTTTTTTTAACTTGAAGGATTAATCTCTTTATGAAACTTATGGTAACTCTACAAAGACAGAGATGAGATGAGCAGTTTCTTAGGGTTATAAGAGGGGTGATTGGGGGTAAGTCCGGGGCCAATAATAATGGATACAAGAATGAAGGAAATGCTTTAAAATTGATTGGGGTGATGAATGCAGGCTTCTCTTTAATGTGAACATTGAATCATATGATATGTGAATTATGTCAATAAAACTTAATTTTTAAAGGACAAAATGTATTGATATACTATAAAATTTCTAGAAAGAAGTATTATCTGATGATTATTTTTTAAAAAAAGAGAAAGACCTCACTCACATTATCTTTTAAATTCCTCCAAGGCCACTCATTTTTTTTCCACTTTACTACTTTAAAATGAAAACATTGAACCATCACAGCCCATATCACCTGCTGTAAATAATTAAAATTTTAATATTTTGTTGTTAACATGTCAACATTCACCTGCATATCACTGTGTGCCACATACTGCATGCCACAGCTAGTGAAATCCTGCTGTAGACAGCATATACGTAAATACGTGTGTGTATGTGTGTGTGTGTGTGTGTGTGTGTGTGTGTGGCTGTCCCTGAGTTGTGTACAGAGACCCTGGGTGGTGCAAACAGCTCAGCACTTTGCCACTCACTGCTCGGGGCGGGGATGGGGGGGTATCCGCATCCCCCACAGGCATTGTGGAAGAAAAACCTGAGGAACACAGGGCTTGCAGGAGACTCAAGGAACGTGATGGCAACTGGTTCCATTTGGGCTCTGTAATAAATCTGCACACACACGCACACATCACCCCGATTTTTATTATGGACAATTTCAAAGTTAGAGGAGGACAGAGTCGTACAACGACTTCTGGATGTCCATCACCTAGTTTCAGTGACTGCCAACTCTTCCACCTTTCCCCAAAGCCCTCCTCCAACGTCTGGTGTTCCGAAGAGTATCTGAGACGGCATTCCATTTCACCTCATTTACATGCATTTGTATCTTGAGCACAGCAGCGAGCATTTCAAAGTCTTGGCCAGATGCCGGGCAGAGAGGGCATCACAAACGCCTTTGTTCCCACATGTTCATTGCCCACAGTCTCGGGAAGCTTGCTGTCACCCTGACCTTACAGAGGAGGAAGCTGGGTCCCAGAAGTGCCGCCGCTGGCAAGAGGCAGAGCTGGGTCTTGAGCTCAGGCACCCCATGTTCTTAGCCGGCACCACGCCACTTGTCAGGGGTGTGTCCCTGCTTTCTTGATCTGACAGAGTCTGCCAGGTTCACCACCTGCCCACCGTGGGACTGGCCCAGAAGGCATTTCCTGCAGTTCTGTGTAGGGTTAGCCACCTTTGCTGTCCTGTCTTAGGCACCACCAGGCCCATCCGATTACAGAAGGAAGAGAAACCGTCATCCTCAAGACACAAGGGAGAAATGGTGGGCATCCAGGCCGTCTAGAACCTCTGTGGAAGGCAGCCTGTGGGGCCAGTATGCGGGGCATGAGCTTTCAGCCCCCCGGCCTGGGGGGGGGGGAGGGAGAGAGAGATGGTTGTGGCTTAAGGATGCAACACACCAATCCACCCTCGACAACCATTTACAACTTGACACCCCATTACTCTTCTTTTCCGCCTCCAGTGTCTTCACACAAGGTGCTGATTTCTTCAAGCCCTTGCTTCCTGAGAATGTGGTGTGGCTGCTGCTGGGGTTGGCTCGGACTGCGCTGGGATCGGGCTGGGAGGAATGCCTTTGTCTTGATTGAAATCCTCTGCGTCCACTTGCTTTTAGCAGCAGACAGGGCCCTCACTTTAAGAGGGGGTAAAAAGGCTTAGATGTCTCCAAAGGTTTCTGAGACAGGGGATTTCTCAAGGGAGGCAGGGTGATGATTTCAGGGTAAAGGAATCAAAAGCACATGTATTGCCTTTCTCTGCACATACAGAGTGACTCAAAAATGAAGGGAGGAAAGCATTAGGAAAAAGAGTTTTGAGTTTCGTTGAACCAACATTGGAAAAATGCAGCAAGACTCCTTCCAAATCCAAAGCAGAACCGTGTCCTTCCACCTCGATAGGACACTTCTGGTCTGGAAACCAGGTGTCCGGGGGCTGTCAAGAGTCCCCAGTTTCGGCAGAGACCTCTCTGCCACGTTCTCTAACAAGTAAGTTGTCAGTGGCAGCCGTGCACACACCTACCCAAAAGCACCGTGAAGGGTTGCAGAGCGCCCAGGCCACTGCTGGCAATCCCTCCTGGGAGAACCTTCTCTTCTGGCTTGTGCGTGGTGTCCAACAGCGCCACCTGTACTGGCAAGAATGTCGATAGGCTCTGGGGTAGACGCTCTCCCAGAACCAGGAAGCTAAACTGGATCAGAGGCCCTCTAGGAGGGGATGCTTAGTACCATACTATGTGTATATTTGCGAGTGCTCAGGCATGGCCCTGAGGAACAGGGGTGCCCCTGCTCAGACGGCCGTTGTGACCACAAAATTCTCATGACCTATGGTATGGTATGACTCATGGTAGCCGCCTGCTGCTACCAACTTCCCTCTCAGTGGTGCCTGCTGCGGTGGTTACTTTTATAGGTCAGCTTGACTAGGCCATGTGCCCAGCCATTCGATAAGACGCTAGTCTAGTTGCTTTTGTAAACTGGGTGGCCAACTGCCGTTGAGTCTCTACTCACAGTGACACTACATGACGAGAATGCTTTCCAAGGCTGATTTTTCAGAAGTACATTGTCAGGCTTTTCTTCCAAGGTGCATCTGGGTGGGCTCACATCTTCGGTCTTTCCGTTAAAAGTCTTAACTGTTTGCACCACCCAGGGTCTCCATAAAACAGTTCAAACAAACAAACAAATAAAAGGCCTCACTGCCACAGAATCAATCGCAACTCAAGGTGACCCTGTAGAACCGGGTTGAACTTCCCCTGTTGCTTTATGAGACCCTTTATGGGAGTAAAAGCCTCGTCTTTCTCGAGAGCAGTAGCTGGTGGTTTTTAACTGCTGACCTTGGGATTAGCAGCCCAAGGCATAAGGCACTATATTAGTTAGTCTTACATAAAACATATTACCTTCTATGACATGGCCAAGGCTTGACTATCACTGGATTTATATAAAAATGATCTTTGCCAGCCAACAAAGGATATATCTGGGGTCTTGAAAGCCTGAAGATAAACAATAGACCATTTACCTGAGAAGAGACCACAGCCACACAGAAGAAGCACAACACCCAGCGTGGTCACATGGTGGTGAAAGTGGTGAAAGGTCTAGGCAACAGACATCAAATTGGGGGGAAAAAAACAACAGACATATATCACTGTGTGCACACATCCCCAATGTGCCCACTGAGGACATGCGGGAGCATGAGAAAGAGTGGTGAAGAAAGCAGATGGTGCCCAGCTACCAAAAGATATAGCATCCGGGATCTTAAAGGCTTGAGCATAAACAAGCAGCCATATAGCTCAGGAGCAACAAAACCCACCATAAAAGAAGATGACTTGCCTGTCCGATCATGAGGTGCTGAAACAATCAGGTATCAAAGAACAAAAATCAAAATCAATGGACCAATTGCCTCCCGATATCACGGAAGCCAAATGGATACAGAGGCAAACAGAATAGAAGAAACGATGGTGCCCAGCTACCAAATAATTGAATGCCTGGAGTCTCAAAGACTTGAAGATAATCAAGTCGCCATTCAGCGCAGAAACAGCAAAGCCCACATGGAAGAAGCGCACCAGCATGTGTGATCAAGAGGAGCCAAAAGGAGCAGATATCGAGCATCAAAGAACAAGAATCACATCATTACAAAGGAGGGGGAGAGCAGGGTGGGGACCTCAGGCCCACTGGTGGGTAATTGGTCACCCCTTTACAGGGGAGTCACGGTGAGGAGACAGATCAGTCAAGGTACAGTCAGGCAGTGATGATGCATACAAGTTCCCACTAGTTCCTGAAACCTTCCTCCCCCCAACTATCATGGTCCCAACTCTACCGTACAAACCCAGATGGACTGGAGAAGGTACACTAGTATACAGGGGAGCTGGAGATACGGGGAAACTGAGATGGATGGGCCCCTTCAGGCTAATGGTTAGATTGGAGATGCTGGAAGGGTAGAGAAGGAGGGGTAGAGAGATGGAACCAACGGCAAGGATATACACTTAAGCTCCTATTTGAAAGATAGGCATCAAAGGAGTGGGTTGGGGGAGAGGTCAGGCTGTGTAGGATATGACAGAACACTAACAATGTATAAAGTATTGAGGGTTGGTGGGGAGGAGAGAGTAGGGGAAGAAGGGAAGGGATGGAAAAGCTGATACTAGGGGCTTAAGGGAAAAGGCGGACGATTGGAGAATGATAACAGAAGTGGACATGTGAGGGTGTTTGACACAGTATGTTTATTTATGCATTATAAAAAACGATGTATGAGCCCCCAATAAAATGATTTTTAAAAAATGATCTTTGAACAGCACTGCCAGGGTTTGAACTGCCTGGGTCCACTTGGGCCTGGTTTTTTTTTTTAATGTCATGTGATGCTAATCTCTGCATGAAACGTTCAACTCTCCAGCAAATTACATATTACCACACAAAACGCTCCTGGTGCTTTGTGCAGTGCTGGAAACACTGACTAACACCAACGGACCCCTCCAAAGTGGCTCTAGTGATGCTGGAGGCACTCCCCAGAAGCAGGCAAAAATCATAAGACAAGAGGTCGAGCTGGTAGATATGTAATGGGAGAAGTGGACTCAGAGTTAGGATCATTGTAGAAAAAGGGGGAAAATACCTTTTGACCTACTACTGCAAAGGCAGCTTTTAAGTGCGTGTGGATACCAGGAAGGATTCCCCACTAAACTAAATTTTTTCAAAGCTTTGTTTGTTTGTTTTTCAATTTACAAAACAACCCTATTACCTTCAAAGTTCTCTCTGAGTCACTGAATATAGTTGTCAAATTTGTGATTCCATTCCTGGAAGCATTTTTCAAACTAATCTGTTGGCATGGCTGACAGCACCGCCCTCATCTTGTTCGCCACTTTTGGTTTGTTTGTTCACCACTTCTATGTCTTCAAAACCCTGTCTTTTCCCGCCCCTCTTCACTTGAAGAAACAAAAAGAAGCCACACAGAGTGAGGTCAGGTGAGTAAGGTGTGTGGGACAAGAAAGGCATTCTGTTTTGGGGGGAAACTGGCACACTGAGATGGTTGTGTGACAAGTGCATTGTCATGGTGGCAAAACCAGGCCCCACAAATCAGGCCTTTTTTATCTTGCAGTCTTCTCAAAGCCTGCTAAGAGAAAGCTTAACGGTCTGATCTGGTGGAATGAACTCTAAGTGCACTATCTCCCTAACATCAAAAAAACAAATGAGCACCATCCTGATCTTTTATTTCACTGGGCGGGCTTTTTTTTTTTTTTGGGGGGGGGGGGTGGAGCGCAAGGTGACAGTGGCGTCTTCCACTGGCTTGACTGATGTTTGCTTTTGGGGTCATTCCAAATAGCACCATGTCTTGTCACCAGTAATGACCTTCGGGGGGAAAGACTGGGTTGTTTCGGAGCTGTTCTCTCAGAGCAGGGTGTATTTCCCCTCAACAATATCTTTCCTGGTCAGTCAGGACCCAAGGCACAAATATCGCAGCAACCATTCTCATTCCCAATTCTTCTGTTAAAACTCGCTAAACTGGGGCTGAGCCCTGGTGGCGTAGTGGTTGTGTGCAGGGCTGCGGCCCACTGGGATGGAGGTTCAATTCCAGCTCCACAGAGCCAAGGCTGGGCCTCCTACTCCCACCACCTGAGGGTAGTGATGCCCCCAAAACAAACAAACAAACAAAAAACTCACTAAACTGGGCTGAGCCCCGGTGGTGTAAGTGGTTGAGTGTGGGACTGCAGCCCGCAGGCTTGATGGTTGTTCAAATCCAGTGGCGGCTCTCAGGAGGAGCACTGGGTAGCGCTCATGACCACCAGAGGCAATGATGTCCAAAAAAACCCAAAAAACAAAACAAAACAAAAAACTCGATAAACCAAGCTCCAAGATCGTCCAGATAACCTCCCCATTCTCTTGAATGATCCACCATCATCAGTCTTCAAGCACCAGTGCACGAATTTTATCAACATTTCTACCCATTTGGGAAGCTGATGGATGTTTTGTCATCAGTCAACATTTCACCCTTTTTGAAAAGAGAAAAACACTTGTACACTTGAATTTTTCCCATAGCGCTGTCCTTGTAAGCTGTGTTCAACATCACAAGTTTTTGTGGTATTTTTCCTGAGCAGGAAACAAATTTCACAACTACATACTATTCTCAAATTTGCCATCACAAAAAAAACAAGGTTTGAGCAAAACTTATTTTATGAAAAAATTCTCTGTAACCAGAAAGAACCTTCCCCGGAGCTGCCACTGGGTGTGAAAACTTGGAGCTAATTGCTGGATGCTCACCAGCTATTTCACCAGTGGAAAAACAGCATGTTACAAAAGCCCACGCAGTGAAGCTTTTTTTTTCCAGTTTGGGGGATTAACCCTCTCATATAATGCAGACAATGCCCAACATGTGTGCTAATCTATTCTCTGTGCTATCAGTAAGGGTTCTGGGAAATATCACCTATTAGTCAAGTTTTAGGGGGCTGAAAAATTATATGCAGGTTTTCAAGGGAGTCAAACGTGTATACCCAAAGCAATGAAACCCACCAACAGTAAGTCCATTCTGACACACAGTGACCCTAAAAGCGCTAAGTCTTTATGGAAGCCAACTATCACGTCCTGTTCTCTTGCCCTCGACCTTGAAACTAAGGTTCAGTGGCTCTGGACAGAGCACTGGAAGTTTCAGAGTGAGATAGACACCTGTAAACTTGGTGTGTTTGTGTGTGTGTGTGTGTGTTGGTGTAGTATGGTGTGTGCATTTTGTGTTGTGTTGTGTTTTGTATTGTGTGGGGGCTGTTTGTGTGTTTTGTGTTGTGGGGGTATTTTTTTGTCGTGTGTGTGTGTGTGTGTGGTGTGGTGTGGCTAGGTGTTTTGTGGTGTGTGTATGGTATGTGTGTGTTTTGTGTTGGGGTGGTGTTTTTTGTTTTGTGTGTGTGTGTGTGGTGTGGGTCGGTATTTTGTGTTGTGTGGTGTGGTGTGTGTAGTGTGTGTGTGCGTTTTGTGTTGTGGGGGGGGTGTTTTTTGGTTTTGTGTGTGTGTGTGTGTGTGTGTGGTATGGGTCAGTATTTGTGTTGTATAGTGTGGTGTGTGTGTAGTGTGTGCATTTTGTGTTGTAGGGAGTGTTTTTTGTTTTGTGTGTGCATTTTGTGTTGTGGGGGGAGGTGTTTTCTCGGGGTGTGTGTGTGTGTGTGTGTGTTCCAAAAGCACAATCTGCTCTGTGAGCTGGCCTGACCTTCTCCGTCGTGACTGTCATGGATTTCTCTGCTTTCCAGGAAGTCATTGCC
This sequence comes from Nesogale talazaci, assembly GCA_004026705.1. Taxonomy (NCBI): domain Eukaryota; kingdom Metazoa; phylum Chordata; class Mammalia; order Afrosoricida; family Tenrecidae; genus Nesogale; species Nesogale talazaci. The sequence continues at coordinate 11,421 of PVJH01026817.1, forward strand.
ATCAGCAGTTGTTTCTGCAATCCTGTTGGTTATAAAACCCGTTATTTTGAAAACACATTTCAAAACAAGGTTCTTAACACACTCTGCTTTCTCTGGCCCACTAGGCTAGGAGGAAACTGGCGCAGATGTCTCCCTGTGGCCCATATACTCCTGTCATCCCCGCAGGCCATTCATGCCCGGAGGTTCATCTCATAGTCACCAGGGAAGAATGCAGAGGCCAGCCTACAGGGCACTGGTGGGGTCGCCGCAGCACTCTGCTCCCACCGGCCCTGCCCCCACCCCTGGGACTGAGCCATCATGCCACAGGAGATCGTGCCTCTCTGGGAGAGTAATTCATTGTGCAATTAATCTCTTTTTCATCGGGGCCATTTCTAAGCAACCACTGAGATCATACCAATTAGGAAACACTAACAGAGGAGGAACTGGACCCTGACGTCAGGCCTCACGCACGGAAGAGTTTACAGTTGTCAGACCTTCATGCCAGGGACCTCGACAGAAGTCCTGGCACGAAAAAGCAGCACCGCTCTTCAGGTCAGAAGGGACCACAGGCCAGGCTGCGGAAGGTCGGGGCAGAGTCGTGGAGAGAAATGGACTTTGAGATGAGGCCAACGACAGCCGTTCCAATCCTGCTCTCACTGTTACCTATTCCCAACCCCTGAGCAAACCAGTGAATCTCCCTTTCCTCCTCAGAGGGAAATCATTCATAATCCCTACCTCACACAGCTACAGTCAGATCAGAGAAACCCGCAGACCCATGGCCACGTGGTCCATTCTGAGTCACCGAGACCCTGCATGACAGAGGAGAACTGCTCCCTCGGGTTAAAGGCTGTGAATCGTTATGAGAGGTGAAAACTTCATCTTCCTCCCTCCCAGCAGCTCCTGGTTTCGAACTGCTGATCTTGCCATGGGCAACCTGACTCATAATCCATGATGTCGCCCAGGCCTCTGGGCCAGAGAGAGATCTGCAACCGTACAGAGCACTGGTGGGATGCTGTCAGCACTGGGTGGAAGCGCGGTGCGGTTGCTTGACTCCAACTCAGAGCGTCTGCTGAGGCTACTTGAGCATGGGCTGCCCAAGGCCTCTGAAGAGAGGAACGGTCAAGATCATGGAGCGTTTTCCTCAGACCCCTCAGGTCCTCCTTACTCCCATTCACAATTCAGAGATTTCCTTTTAAACTCTGCTCTAAGCCAGACCCACGAGCTGCCCTGCAGGACCTGCCTCCTGGCCCAGCAAGCAGGAGATGGACAAGTTTAGTGGGGACGAATACACACCCTGATGGGGAGCACAGTGGTGGGGGCAGGGGAGGTCCAGGAAGGCGTCCTGGCGGAGCAGTCCCCAGGTAGACGGAGCAGGGTGAGCAAAAGAGCAGGGGACATGGTGATGAGGTGGGGGCAAGGCTGCATTTCTGACTGCTCACGCCTCAGATGTGTGTGGAGGACGATGCCTCCACCAGAGGAGGGAAATGGGCTGCACAGGTGAGACCAGAAGAAAAGCAGAGACGGTCACCCCGGAGGTGCAGGGCAGCCTGGGGCCCGCTGGCAGCTGGGCCAGCCTTATCGTCCCTCTGGAGCCAGAAAGAAAGCCAATTTGAGAAACGGAAACACTTGTGGCCAGGAGTCCAGTTACCTGCCAGTGGAGTGGGATCGACGGCCTCCTCCTCCCAGCCTCCCTCCTGGGCAGGTTCTCTCTGAGACCCTGGGCCAATCCAGATGCAGAAGCCTACATGGCATGACAAACTTTAGGAAACACCCCAAGGTGGGCACCCTCTGACCCAGCACATGGCTAGTTGAGCCACCCATCCTGGGCCGGAGCGGAGCGTTCTTCCTCTCAGAAACTACTCATTGCCTTCTCACTCCCTTCCCATCGGCCAGCATGTGGACTGAGTGAGCCGACAGCCTCTCAGTCAGGTGTTGGCTGCTCCTGCCTATCCACCGCGGTGGTAGGTTGGACATGGTACCTGGGCCCCACCTGTGGTCCCAATGTCACTCTTCATGACTAACCTTCTAATGACTCATGACTTCACCCCTTCCTGAGGTCTTATGGGGGGGGGGGGGGTGGGGGGGAGGGAGAGACCGAGAAAGAGAGAGAGAGAGAGAGAGAGAACAGTTTCCATGGTGAAGGGGGAACACTGGAGCCAGGCTGAGAGCCCTTGGGACAAGTGTCACGTTACAGAGCCCCATGTTGATGGAGCCAGGAAGTCAAGCCCGGGCTGCAGGGGCTGGGCAGCTCCCCAGTTCCCTCCATTGGTGACTCTTGTCCAAGAGTCGTATGAGACCAAAGCTGTCTGTTTCCACTTGTAAGGCACAGAGAAAAAAATAAAAAGGTTTTTCTCTCTCCCCCATCACCTTTGTCTCGCAGACGTGGCCGGTGAAAGAAACAGCGTCTGAGCGCTGCAATTGGCAAGCACTGCAAGTGCTGCTATCCCTCCTGCTTGAACCTTTGCTCCAGCCATTCTCCCTCCCTCGGTGACCCGCCCTCCCCCCTGGACAAGGCCTAACTGACACCACAGCTCCTCTGGAAGCATCCTTGCACCTCTGACACACTGGCCTCTCCCTCTGAAACCCTTGTGTGCTGTTGGTCTCCTATGGTTTCCTAAGTGAGATCTGGTCTCCCTGTACACGCTAACGTCATCGCACCTCTCCTACCCCTCGGAACCCAATATAAAGGCAGACAGGAAAGCTCCCCACAGATGTCTCTGGTGTGCCCCTGCCAACCCTGAGACTCCCCAGCTCCCGGGCAGCAATTCACAAAAATTCTCTTAGAACAGGCAAGCCAGTAGCCCACCCCGCTGCTTCCCGGGAGCTGTAAGTCTTCAGAGCAGCAGAGCTCGAGCCACTCTGGGGAGCATGTGTGTCTGGCCCACGTACTCTGGAAGAGCTGTTCTGCACCCTCTTCAGACCCCAGGGCCCAGATACACAGGGGCCTATGCACAGGAGCTGACAGCAGTGCTCAGCAATATCAGCCAGTTTCAGGTGTGTCAAAGGACCACCAGTGATCACGAGGCATCCTCTAGAGATCTCCCCTAACTTCATGAAGGGAGGGAATTCCCCATCAGCATCAGCCAAAGGCTGATTCCTGTGAGGTAGAGATCAAATAGACCTCCTCTCTCCCCGCTTCGTTCACTACCCCTTCTGACAGCCAGCTCTCCCCCGGCACACTCTCCTTCTCTGTTGGATTTGACAATCCAATGAAATGGCCACACAGAACTCACAGACAGTACTCAAGATCATGGGGTTCATTAGGGAATTGGCCAGTTACAATTCAAGATCAGAAACAACTGAAGCTGTAGTACTTCCATCACCATAGACTCTTCTCAACCGCCCTACCTAGACAGACCTCTCCCTGACTATCAAGGGGCCTCTTGAACCAGCCCAGCATCTGTCTTGCTCGAGCAAGTATTTAGCACCCCACCAGTGAGTTCCCAGGCACCCCACTCTACAAGTAAGCCTGGCACAGAGGTGCTCCACCTCTAGCGAGTGCCCCGGAATACCTCATTCTGCTAGCAAGTCTTGGCCCAACGGCCCTTCACTCTCTCACTGCTCTGAGACCCAGGAAGCGCCCTGGGCCATCTCTGGCTGGTCTTCTAGCTCTGTTGCCTCTGCTGCACTGTTTCTCAGCCACTGCATCTCTTGTCTCCTACCTTCTCACTGTCACTGCTCCCCCTTGGTCTCTTGAATCTAGGAGACTCACAGGGCAGGGACCCTGGTCCAGAGGACATGCTCCATCTTTCTTGATTCTAGAGAAGTCTCACCTGTGGTAATTACATAATCTGGTGTCAATTTGAGGATTCAGAGAGAATGGGTGGAGTCTAGCCTGTTAATCAGGTGGTATCTTGATGACCTCATTTGAAGGCACTAGGATAAATAGCTCAGTAACAACAATGAAGTAAGCAACTTTGCTCTAGTTCTTAAATGCTTCCTCTTTCTTCCTCCCGCCCCCACTATCATGATCCTCATTCTACCTTACAGATCCAGCTAGATCAGAGGATGTACACTGGTATAGATAAGGGCCGGAAACATGAGGAATCCAGACAGATGATCCCTGCAGGACCATTGGTGAGAGTGGTGATACCAGGAGGGTAGAGGGAAGGTGGAGGGAAACGGGAACCAATTGCAGGGATCTTCATATAACCTCCTCCCTGGGGTACAGACAACGGGGAAGTGGGTGAAGGGAGGCATCAGACAGTGCACAATATGGCGAAATAATGGTAATTTGTAAATTATTAAGGGTTCATGGGGGAGGGGCAGTGGGGAGGGAGGGGAAATATGGGGGGCTGATACTGGGGGCCTAAGTGGAAGGATGATGTTTTGAGAATGATCATGGCAACAAATGTGCAAATGTGGACTGCATCTAATTGACGTATGCATTAATCATGATAAGAGTTGAATGAGCCCCCAACAAAATGATTCAACTTTTTTTTAAAAAATGAAACTAATTAAACATGCTAGAATAAATAGTAATGCAGACCCTATAGTAGGATGAAGAGGTAACAACAGGCAGCAATGCAGTAAACCTAATCCATGAAATTCCATCTCCTTTAATATATGTTGGAAATAGAGTGTCTAGTTCCTTAAATTATTATTATTATTATTATTATTATTTAACTTTCTATTATAATTTGAGTAAAAGTTTCCAGGGAAAATTGGTTTTCTGTTCAACTATTTATACACTTGTTGCTTCATGACAGTCTTTTCAGTCCCCCAAATGCAACAGTACATTTCCAATTCCATTCACTCCAATTCGTTACTTGTGTGCATTTTACAAGTCTTCCATTCCGAAATATCCCTCTTGGCATTTCCAACAGACTCACTCTGGATCAGTCTTATATTTCACTGAAACAGAAGTTATATGGATGGTTCTCTTATGCCTCCTTTCAAATTACAACACATATCAAAACCTAAAATAAATACAATAAAGATAAACAGCTCACTGTAGGAGGGGCATATGCTCACTCACTGGGAGACGTCCCTGTGGAGAAGACACCTGGGGAGAGGCTGAGGGAGCCAGACCTCTGGAGCTGGAGAAACCATATGAAGACTCCTACCAGTGCTGAGATGCTTACAATGCCACTGGACCCACAAGACTTCCCACCCACTGGCCTGGGGTGATCTTCCTGTATTCAGAGCCATTGCATATGTTTCATGCGTGGGAAGAGGACTTTATTGATTGGTGTTGGACATATGGGCTATTATTGGACCTGTGAACTTGATCTGCACTGCAATAGGATATTTTCTTAATGTACAATTACTCTTTATATAACGCTCTTTCTTAAGCACATATGAGTATCCATGGATTTGTTTCTCGAGTCTTCCCAGACTAATGATCACCCCTGAAATGACTCATTTTAATCTTATTAAGATTGTGTGTTAGTCCAGGTCGGCTAGAGGAACAAACTTCATAGACATGCATATGGATATAAGGGAATGGTTTATATACAAGAGAAAAGGAACATTGAGAAAACATCCCAGCCCAGTCCAGTTCAAAGTCATAAGTCTGACATTAACCCATATGCCTGAAATCAGTGTATAAAGCCTCCTTCCAACTTATGAAGTCTCAGGCCAGTGGGTGCAGAATCCCAGCACTGGCAAGGGTCTCCACATAGCTCCTCACTTCCAGGGCTCAGCATGAGAGCCCCAGGAAAAGGGAAATCAATGCTATTAAAGATGATGGTGATTACTTTATGAAAGCTGCACCATCCTTCAATTTATCTCCATGTCAGAGACCAGGCCTTCTGTTACCCTCAATCCTATATGCTGTATCATACTGCAGACACAACTGGTCAATTAATCTGTCTATGGCACCCAACTCTGTCCCCTCTGCCCCACTCCCGTAGACACCGTCTTCCTCTCGATCATACAGCTTCCTCAAGGCCCCACCCCCAGAACTACCCCATCCACTTGACACTAGGAAGCTCTCTCAAAACCATAAAGTTCTCCATGTCACTGACCATAGATCAGAGTCGAAACCCCTTAGTCTTGTCAACTGGCCTGGCCTGTACTCCACATCATTAGGAACTCCTCCTGCATGCATCCTTCTGCCCCTCTCCTTCCAGCATCCAGGCTCCCACCTATTCGAAGGGCTTTGGTAGCTCAACATAGGTCCACATTGACTCAATGCAGTGGGTTTGGGCTAGGATGGAGTCCTGGTCCTTCATGCTTCCAAGCCTCTGCAAAGGCTGCACAGACACACAGACTCACCTGACAAATGTCTCTGTGTCATCTTTTCGAATGTCTTTCTCTGCACCACAGGATTTACAAAGTGCTCCACCACCAACAACTCCAGGGTCCCCCATGCCACACGCCCTCCCCCAGTGAGCTGACCAGAAAGGATTACTCTCTCCTAGAAGAGATGCATGATGGGTTGCACTGGTCTGTGGGCTTCTGGTCAAAGCCATGACTCCTGTGTACTCAGTCCTGCCATCGGTGCACTCATGTAAGACCTGGTGCCAGGCTGGAATTCCAAGTTCCAGGAGCTCTTCATTGCCCAGAGCCAGGCACATGACTAAAGCTATGTTCTTCGGTGTATGCCCACCCATTTTGCCAGGAAGGGCCCTGGCCATGCCATCTTTTTTCTGTAGAAACCTGCTCAGTCCACCCAGACATGTAACTGGAGCCTTTAAGTTTACCCACTTTCCTGCCTCCACCCCACTACTATAGTGGACTCATAGCCACAGACAAGAAAGAGAACATTCTGGAAAGAAAACATCCCAGAGCTAGAAATTCCAAGTGCTGTTAACTCTGTAGAAAGGGGAAAGGGCTACAAGTCATGCCAACACCCAAAATCTCCTAGGGGCTTTAAAACAGTAGGGCTCTCTAAGAACACATTCACTTCTCAGGGGGGATTAGAGGCACTGCTCTACCAGCCCCTCCCCCAGCAGGAGACACCAGCTCCAGCTCCCAGAGACTGCAGAGTGTGTGTCCCTGCAGCACGTGCTTTCCACTAACCTGTGTGCCCAAGGGGAAGACAGGGGGCATCGCTAGCGGGGCTCTGCTTCATACACGCACAGGTTTATTCCAAACAAATGTGCTTAAACATGCCATTGCTTTCCTTCAATGGCTCTCAGTAACATACTCACCGTAGTCTCATTCGAATCTCTTCAAAAGGCAAGGGGTCCAACGCAGCGTTTCCTAGGGACAGATCAAGTCAAAGCAGAGGATGTGCTCAGAAGGGTATGATGCCTTGCATTGGGGGTGGGGGCATCCCAAGGGAGAAACCTGATAGATCTTCTTCGAGGAAAAGACCATCTGGGGGGCTTACTAGGTTAGAGAAAAAAACTGAAAGCTGCATTAGTAAGAAAAAGGCCAGGAAATCTCATCAAAGGGTTTGTTTCCATCGCAGTGTACCTGGACATTCTTCAAGGGTAGTGAGAACTGCCCTAGAGGATTTGTGTTGAAAAAGCTGGCTCCATGCACCCTACAGTCTGATCCTCCTCTTCTGACTTCTTTCTGTTCCCCAGCCTCAGAGAACATTCAGAAGGAACATAATTTGAGTCCCTCAAGGATGTTAAAACTGCTATTTTGACCCAGCGTAATACAAAAGGCACAGAATGCTTCAGAGGGGGTCAGGAAGATGGAAACACCACTTTCAGAAGTGAATAGACATGTGCCTATATATCTATGCTCTAGGACAGAAATGAACTATTCCATAGGGTATCTGTGACTGTAAATCTTTAGGGAAGCAGACAGTCTCGTCTTTCTCCTGAGCAGCCACTGATGGGTTTGAACTCTCCACCTTGCAATGAGCTGCCTGGGCCACCAGGGCTCCTCTGTGTAGACCTATCCAGGTGGAGGGTGTGTCAACAATAGCTTCCCATGCTGACATTTTTGTTTAAGATTTCTATGATTTTACAGCAAAACACCTTGACTTAGTCTTGTACGGCTCAGCTCTCCCCAGCAGAGGAAACCCAGTCATATTGTTTCCCCTGCTGGGTCTTTTTCTGAGAGGGTGACCCACCTCTCTGTCCAAAAAGAAAGGGTCTCATAAGCCTGCCAACAACCAGGTGGATGAGAAGTCAACCAATTTGAGATTGGCCACCAATCTCAAAAGCACTGGTGTGTGTGTGTGTGTGTGTGTGTGTAAACCTGTTTCCCCTCTTATGAAACGAATCAGCTGGATGGTTTCCACATAAGTACCTAGAATTTTCTGACATGCAGGCTCATTCCCATATCTTACTGCAGGAAAATATTTGACATGGTTGCTATTCTTGCTGAAGGCCTCGGAGCTAAACAGTCTCGGAAACTTTCTCAAGATCTAGTGTTCCAGAAGCTACTGTCAGACAACCTGAGTTGGCAGGAACTCCCCCACCCCCCCACCCTCCCATGCTGCCCACCAGAGTGGGGGGGGGGGGGAATCTGCCAGAGCCCTACAGTATTTGGGGAGCCGGATTTCAGGAAGACTCACTAGCCTCCCATCAATGGGGGTGCCATCAGGAGACCTGGACCTGCCCTGGTCCCTTAATAACCCCTCTGGGGTCTGGTGTGCCCAGAGAAGTCCTGGAAGATAGGCTGGGAGTGATTCCAGGGAAGCAGAAACAAAGGGTGGGCAACACGAGCCAGGGCTCCTACCACCCACCCACACACACCCCACAGCCCCACAGACAACACGCACACACACACAGCCAAGTTCAGGTGTTGCCAGTGCACAAGCTCCCAGGGCTGCAGGGTGGAAAGGATCTGCAACAGTGCCATCTAGTGGGGGCCTGCAGCGCTCCGCCAGCAGAGCCCCATCAGCTAGATGATTCTCCAGATCCAGGGCTGGGAGGAGAGGGTGGGGGATGTAGCCCGCTTTGATGGGAAGAACACCGGTGAGGTGACCATGTGAGGCCAATTGCCTTGGGCTCTCTCACCATCCCATTCCATTCCCACCTCCCCACAGTGTTAATTCTGCCGCCCTCCCCCCTTGAATCACTTCCATTTACCTCTGCCCTCAGTCCAGTCACTCACTATCTTATTAGCCAGAGTTCTGCCAGGAGCCCTTTGAGCCTGCCTCCGACCCAGACGTGAACCAGCCTCTCGCCAGATCCTGGCTCTGGACTCCCTGCTCTGCTCTGCCCGATGGGGCTGCAGTAACACCTCCCCAGCTGCTCTGCTGCAAGGTCGGGACCCTTCTCAGTGATGGCACCCAGACTCCGGCAGCACGGGGGCGGGAGGGGGGGGCGGCACTGCTGTCACGGTTCTGAGACTGGTCAGCATGGTCCTTGCCTACTGAAGGCTGGGAACAGTTAGTTGGACGGCGCCTCGGCCCCTGGCTGGGGCCTGGGAGACCATCGTTCTGAACAATAATCAGACTCCTTAGCAGAGGCCCACCCTTTGCCACTTCAGAGGTTGCAGAGAAGGTGGCTTAAGAGTTCCCAGTTTGGAGGTGCAGCCTGGCAGAAGCACTGTCTCTGGGAGCTAGAGGAACTAAGAACTAAGAAGGGGAGTCTTACTAATCTTTCTCAAGGAGGGGACTTTCTTTCCCTAGGAGTCTGGAAGACTAGGGCCCTGCAGTGCAGGAGGCTGTTGCTGGTCTGAGGCTGAGGGGGAAGGGTGGGGTGTGGAGGGGAGGGGTACAGCCCTGCAGCAAGGCCCCTGACACTAAGCCTGGTTGTGGAGATCAACCCTTGGCTGTTCCTCCCCACACCTGGGGAGGGGATGGCTCTGACCTGGCTCCGGTATGCCTGTGTGTCCTTGGGCAGAGTCTTGCTCTTCTCCAGGTCTGTGAGTGGCTGGGTGCTGGAGGCAGGGTTTGACACCCGGGTCCTCTATAAAACCTGCCCTCAAAACCTGCTCTGCTCCATGTCCTCCATCCTGCAGCTGCGCTAGCCACCCAGCCTTCCATGCTTCCGGCAAACCCTCCACCCTCCGTGCTCCCTGTGTGTCATGTCCGTCCGCATGCGCCCCTCTGTGTAATGGGGCTAGAGTAACTCCTCCCCAGCTGCTCTGCTGCAAGGTCAGGACCCCTCTCAATGATGGCACCCAGACTCCAGCAGCATGGTGGGGGGGAGAGGTTTGCTGTCAGGGCTCTGAGGCTGATCAGCATGGTCCTTGCCTACTGAAAGCGGGGAACAGTTAGTTGGATCTGGGAGACCATCGCTCTGAACAATAATCAGACTACTTGGCAGAGGCCCACCCATTGCCACTTCAGAGGCTGCAGAGATGGCTTAACTTTAAGGAACTTATTCTGAGTGTCTTCTCACCCAACCCAAAAGTGGACAATCCAGAGGGCAGGATGGCCCTGTGGGCCCTACCCTATCCAAATGGTCTCCCACAACCCCAACTTGGGCGGCAGCCCACGTGGGACCAGGTGACTGAGTAATAGGACGATTGAAGGGCTAAGTGGGAGTGGCAGGGGTGAGCATCCTGGAGTGGCAAGGAGTGCCGCAGGGCCTATGGGGAGCTGGCCATTTTAGTTACACGTGGTACAGCCTCTAGGCTATAAGCCAGCAGGCCCTGAAGATAAGAGGTTAGATAGATAGCTAGAGGAAGGTAGATAGGGGGAGGCCAGCCTGGGGCCCAGCTGTACTTGCCCAGTGCGGGGTTCCTGGAATTAGGTCAATTCCAGGGGCGTGACCTCAGGCTGTGGTCCACGCAGGCAGGCCAGACACCTGCAGGCTGGGCAGACTTGGTCCTCTACCTGACAAATTCTGTGGAGGCTGGACACAGGGGTTGGGGCCCTGCTCAGAGGCGTAAAAAAAGGGCAGTGATGTCCTTATTGATCCCTGAGGTTTGGGGGTGGGAGGGGATGTCATCACTGAGCCTCCCCCTCCCTGGCTCCCACAGAGCAACCGCTGACCCGTGAGAAGTTCTGAACTTCCAGCAGCGGCGAGCCTTCAAGGAAGCAGCCCTGTGGGAGGAGCAAAACCTGTATCAGAATCAGAAGCTGCAGCACAGGGAGGGAGCATGCTATTTTATTTACTTATTTCGTCGTTGTTGAAGGAAGGTAGGCCTCACACGAAAACTGGCTAGTAGGCGTGCCAAATTGAGGGCCATTGGCTCCCTCAGCCTCCCCGTGCCTGGAGCACCAGCTCTTCCACACATGCAGGTGCTGATCATGCACCGACTGGGCTGGGGGTGCGGGGAGGGAGGGGAGGGAATTCTGGCCTAAGCCCTGGAGTCTAGTGTGCCACCCTGTGAACCCTGCACACGCCCTATGAACACACTTCGTGCCAAGTGGTTCCATCCAGCCCGTGGCTTGTGTCCGCTGAAGTCAGGTGCTCATCCGACCTAATCAGCTGTGATCCCAGGGGGTTAGGCGAAAAGAGAGCCCACCAGAACAAAGGGGCTGGAGAGGGAAGGCAGGATGAACGTGGCGCACAGATAGAAAGATGATCCTCTATTGTGCCTTTCTCCCTTGACTCACTCAGATAGACTGTCACCCGATTCTCTCACGGAGCACAGACGCTTTCCACATTAAAGACAGCATAAAGCAGCGCCAAAGCAGGCTGCTCCAGCCGCAGCTCAGGGAAGTGCTCACTCGATCATTGCATGGTCAGAGGACCACACCACGAAGCAGCTTCTCCGAGAGGACGAATGGGGAAAGGTTGGTAGTTCCAAATCTTAATCAACAAATCAAATAAACTCAGCCCCTATGAGCACGCGGTAAAGCAGCCAAGATGACAGGAACAGCTACAGGTTAGATCCTTCCTAGGCCTGGAGACAGGTACAGACAGTATAAAAACCCTCTGAGATAGGTGTCAAGGTCCCTCTCTAGACCTGGCAGGTTCAGCTCACTCTATTTGAGCCTGTCTTTTGGCCCCAAAGCCAGCATCCCAGCCTACAGATACAGTGTCCTTGCCTGTACCTGTGTTTAATTCAAACCATTCTGTCCAGCCCTAATTCAGAGCTTGGCAGGGGTAGGGGTGGGGAGGGGGGGTTAGGTTACTCTCTATGGTACAATAGAAATATTTCTCAACCTTAAATTAGAAACATACCACAGGAGAATTTTTTTAAGACTTTTACAACATTGGTGAGTGAAATGTCTTCAACTCTGTGACGGAAAACTTAGCAAGGTCACCTTGTCCCAGAGGTACACTGATATCAAGACAGACATGTGTCCTCTGGGGTGTGCTTTTTTCTCCCTCCTCCAAAAGCAGCCCACAACCTTCCACTAGTGAACTGAGGTGAGGGTGCTGGGTATAAGAGTCCTTTGGGACCATCCCTAGCAGAGCTGGGCAGCACAAAATTGCCATGCCAGCTGGCCTTTCAGGCACCCCTTTCTCTGATACCTTCACACCACCAAGCATGGGACAGAAGAGCAGCTTTAAAGTTCTTGGAAGCAGGCATGTTGCTTTCAGAAGGAAGGAAGGTTCTTTTGACTCGCTTCATAGGGACAATGACGAAGAAGGATGGAGTGATGTTTTTGAATCGTGATGTTGGCCAAGAACCTTGACTACACTGTGGGCGGTCAGAAGAAGAAACGTATTCTTCTTAGGAGAAATCTCCTCTGACTGCTCCTTAGAAGAGAGGATGCGGAGACCTGGGCTCACTTACTTTAGACGTGTCACCAGGAAAGGCCAATGAGGAGAAAAGGGCATTGCGTTAGGCTGGTAACTCTTATACACGTTGTTAGATGCCAACAAGTCAGTTCTGACTTACAGCAACAGAACAAAACCCTGCCTGGTCCTCTGTTACCCTCAGAATTCTTCCCATGTCTGAGCCCATAGTGCAACTAGTGTGTCGCTGCCTTTGTCAGAAGTCTTCCTCTTTTTTGCTCACCCTCTCCTTTACCCAATATGACATCCTTCTTCAGGGACTGGTCTCTCCTAACAACATGTCCAAAATACATGAAACAAAGTCTCTCTGTACTTGCTGCTCAGGAGGGTCTGGCTGTGCTGCTTCCTCAACAGAGTTGTCTATTCTTTTGACAGTTCATGGTGCTTTCAATATGCTTCACCAGCACTGCTTTCAAGTGCATCACATCTTCACTCTCCCTTATTCAACGTACAACGTTCACTTGCAGATGTGACCATTCAAAATGCTGTAACTTGTGTCAAGGGCACCTTAGTCCTCAAAGTCACATCCTTCTTTTTCAACACTTTAAAGAAGTCTTCTACTGCCGATTTACCCAATACAATGCATCGGTTGATCCCCTAAAGGCTGCTTCCAGGACCATTGGCTGTAGGCCCAAGCAAGATAAACTCCCTGTTTGACAATTTCAATCTTTTCTCCGTGTATCATGATGTTACCTTTGGGCCCTGTAGTGAGGATTTGGATTTTCTTTACACAGTCGTATTCCTTACTGAAGGCTGCAATCTCTGATCTTCATCAACAAATGCTTCACGCCCTCCGCACTTTCAGCCAACAAGGTTGTGTCACCTGCATATCACAGGTTGTCACTAAGTCTTCCTCCAATCCCGATGTCACATTTTTTCATCGATTCCAGCTAGTCTGATGATTTGCTCATCATACAGATTGAGTAAGTATGGTGAGAGGATGCGCCTTTCCTGGTTTTAAGCCAAGCAGTATCCCCTTGTTCTGTTCACCTGACTGGCCCTTGATTCAAGTGCAGATTCCACATAAACACACTGTAATGTTCTGGGATTCTCCTTCTCAAGGTTATCCATAATCTGTTGTGATCCATAAGGTCAAATGCCTGTGCATAGTCAATAAACGTCAACAAGTAAACATCCTTCTGGTATTCTCTGCTTTCGGGCAAGGTCCATCTGATATCTACTATGTCATTCCTTGTCCCTGTCCTCTTCTAAATTCACCCTGAACTTCTGGCAACTCCCAGTCAATGGACTGCCACAACCATTGTTAAAATGATATTCAGAAAAAATGACATTCAACAGATTTTTACCTGCAGGTGATAGTGATATTGTTCTATAATTGGAGCATTTTGTTAGGTAGTGGTTATTTCAAATAGCTCCTAAAAGGGATCTCTTCAAGTTAGTTGGTCAAGTAAATGTCTTCACAATTTCATAGATGAATGAGTGCTTCCAGTGCTTCAACAACTTATTGAAACATTTTAATTGATATTCCATCATTTCCTGGGGCCTTCGTTTGGCTAAATCTTTTGGTGCAGTTGGAAATTCTTCATCCAACACCATTGGTTCTTGCTCACATGTTGGATTTGTTTTAATTTTCTTTACCTTCAACCTTACTTACATATGAGCATTTGGTGACTGTTCCACAGTCGGTCTCTGGCCTGGTTTTAGCTGTTGATATTGAACTTCTCTATCATCAAGTCAATTTGAATTCTCTATATTCTCTCTGGAGAAATTGATGTGCATAGTCACCATTTGTGTTGCTGAAAAATGGCATTTTCCATTAAAAAGCCTTGCAAAATTCTATCATTTGTTCTCTGGCTCTTTGTCACCAAGGCCATATTTTCCAACTACTGTGTCTTTCTCTTTGTTTCTAACTTTTGCATTGTAATTGCCAATAATGACTAATGAATATTGATTGCTTATTTGATCAATTTCAGATTGGAGACATTGGTAGAATTCATCAACTTTTTCATCACTAGCCTTTTAAAAAATAATTTTATTGGGGATTCTTACAGATATTATAATAATCAATAAATCAATTATATAAAGTGAAATTGTGTATATGTTGCCATAATTTTCAAAACATTATCTTTCTACTTGAGCCCTTTGATATCAGCTTCTCCTTTTTCCCCCCCTCCTTCACCCTCCCACCTTCAAGACTCTTAATAAATATTATAATTTTTTTCATATCTTACACCATCTGTTGTATCCCTTCACCCACATTTCTGTTTTCAGTTCCCCTAAGAGCAGGGATTATACATCTATCATTTCTATCAGTTCCCCCTTTCTCCTCTTCCCCAAACTATCTCCCATGTACCCTCATGGTATCACTATTCCTGTTACTGTTTCTGAGGTGCTTATCTGTCCTGAAATTCGTGGGTCAAAAGCATTCATATGTACCAGTGTACATATTCTGGTATAGGGGGATTTGTAAGGTAGAACTGAGATCATGATGGTGGAGTAGAGAGGAAGCATTGAAGAACTAGAGGAATGTGATGTGTTTCATAGGTGCCATACTGCATCCTAGATGAATAGTCCCTTTCATGTGACCTTCCTATGTCTACATATGGGCTCTGGGTCTCCACTCTGACCCTTTACCTTCACATCGATGTAAATGTTTGTTTTTCTTCACTGGATATCTGATCCTGTCGACACCTTGTGACCACACAGACTGGTGTGTTCTTCCATGTGGGCTTTGTTGTTTCCCTGCTAGATAGCCGCTTGTTTAGCTTCAAGCCTTTAAGACTCCTACCTCTCCTACTAACCTGGCACCATCAGCTTTCTTCACCACACTTGCTTATGCACCCATTTTGTCTTCAGCAGTCATGGCGGGCAGGTAAGCATCATAGAATGCCAGGTTATTACAACAAAGTATTCTTGTATTGAGTGAGGACTTGAGAGGAGGCCCAATCTCCATCTGCTATCATAATACTTTGAACATATGTACAAAGACCAATATCCCTTTCTTTATATGTTAATATATTTATATAGATGTCTATATTTGTACCTCTCTATATAGCTTTTTCCTCCTAGTTCTTTCTTTCCTCCTGTTCCACTACCATGTTCACCCTTCATTCAGCTCTCAGTAATTCCTCTCTGCTACATTACAGTTGATCAGCACTAGCAGACCTTGTACACCCTCCTTGTCATCAATTTTTGATCCCTTATTGTTTCTCTGTTCCTGAGATTGTTGACACCATGCTCCCTTCCCCCTGCCTCATCCTCTCCCTTGCCCCCAGAACCTTTAGTCCCATTGGTTTCTCCTTGAGATTATTTATTCTGGCTATCTTTTTCATCATTTTACTGGGGGCTTTTACAACTCTCATAAGAATCCATACATCGAGACCAGCAGGACCAGCCCAAGAAAATCTCTTCATAATTTGGATTCTGAGTGACAGTTTTCCATTCGATGTCATCGGTCAAAGAGTTGAAGTTAATGGACAACATGCAACAGTGCATTTTTCTGGCATTGTCCCTCCTACAGCAGGACTCTAGTTAGGAGTTAAATGGGACAACCCTGAGAGAGGAAAGCATGATGGAAGCCATGAAGGGACTCTGTATTTTAAATGCAGACACCCAACAGGAGGATCCTTTATTCGTCCCAACAAGGTTAACTTTGGAGTAGACTTCCTTGCTGCACTTAAGGAACGCTATGGAGTAGAGGAAGTTAGGGAGGAGAAAATTATTACAATTGGAAACAAACCTGCAGAAACTATTGGTTTTGACTATGTTGTAAGACAGCAAAGTCAGTTGAGCAAATTTACAAGAAATTTCTCTGAGGAACTGTGCAGTGAATTCTGGTGAAAAAGGAGGAATTGCTGAAATATGCCCCAATATTAGAAAAGTAGATTTGTCAAGAAACTTATTGTCTTCATGGGATGAAGTGATACAGATTGCTGCCAGCTTAAACAACTGGATGCTCTAAATCTCAGTGAAAACAAACTTCAATTTCCCTCTGGTTCGCCAACAAGCAGCCATCTAGCAGGGAAACTCTAATGGGAACGTTTTCTGCACTGAAGGTTTTAGTCCTTCATCGAACAGGAATAACAAGGGCTGAGGTGCTCTGGTGTGCCCGGGG
The DNA here is from genome assembly GCA_004026705.1 of Nesogale talazaci. NCBI lineage: Eukaryota > Metazoa > Chordata > Mammalia > Afrosoricida > Tenrecidae > Nesogale > Nesogale talazaci. The sequence goes on from PVJH01026817.1 coordinate 27,969, forward strand.
GTGGCCAGTCCTAGAGGAACTGTACCTTGAGTCTGACAATATTATCACTTCAGAAAGGCCAACTGATGTGCTACAAATGGTCAGGTTATTAGACCTTTCTGGTAATCAAGTGATTGATGAAAACAGCTATTTCTAATAGCCTATCTACCCAGATTAGAACAACTAATCCGCTCTGACACTGGAATGTCCTCCATACATTTTCCGGATGCTGGAACTGGGCGCTAAACATCAATGTTTCCTTCCTTGCAGTATCTTGTAGTAAATAACAACCAGATATCACAATGGTCTTTTATTAATGAACTAGAGAAGTTGCAGAGGTTGCGTTCTTTGTCCTGCCTAAGAAACCCCCTGACTGAAGGAAACAAAGAAGCCCAGACTATACACCAACTTATTATTGCCAAAATCGGTCAGCTGAAGACACTGAACAAATGTGAGATTTTCCCCCAGGAGAGATGTAGAGCTGAGCTGGATTACCGGAAAGCTTTTGGGAATGAATGAAAAAAAAGCTGGTGGGCACCAAAATCCAGATAAAAAAGGGCCAAATGAAGGATTTCTTGCAGCTCATCCTACATACCAGCTCCTATGTCTCAAATATGGCACACCTGAAGATGGGGCACTCAAAACAAAACAGCCATTTATGCTTAAAAATCAACTACCAAAGCTGACTATAAAATATCCTCATCAACTTGATCAAAAAGTCACAGAGAAACAGTTACCAAATTCCATGACAATTCGAAAGGTTAAAGGACTGCTGTCACGTCTTCTAAAAGTTCCTATGTCTGAACTTCTGTTATCCTATGAAAGTCTCAGAATGCTGGGCAGAGAAATTGAACTAGAAAATAACCAACAGTCGTTACAGTTTTATTCTGGAAAATGGAGATTATGTTAGTACAATGGTAATAGCCAACTAATAAAATTCAGAGACCAGGAAAAAAAATAATCCATACATCAATTACATAGAGTATATTTGTACACGTCCTATCTTATGTGTGTGTGTGTGTGTGTGTGTATATATATATATATATATATATATATATATATATATTCTATAAAGAGTTCCAGGTCTAGCTCCCGATTTTTTTGCATGAAGTGCTAAGTCTGGTGAAGTGCTAAGTACTGCCCCCCCGCCGAGCCTGAAGTGTATTTAGGGGGTTCCTCAGAGACTTCATGACTTTGCTTCACTTGCTGTTCTTTTGTACTCCTTTCATGAATCCCCCCCACTGTGTGTGTGTGGGGGGGGGGGGGCGGGAGGTCCAGACTCAATTCCCACACCATGTCTCCAGTGTTGTCCCTGTGGAACTGTGGGTCATTGAGGAGACGTGTTATCTTGGGCTGGGGCGCCAGCCCTATAGTCCTCTCTGTGCATTAGCTACTCTGAGCAGGAATGTTGTCCTTGAGGCTTGCTAGACCATAATGAATGAGGTTCTCTCTCTCTCTCTCTCTCTCTCTCTCTCTCTCTCTCTCTCTTCTCTCTCTCTCTCTCTCTCCCCCTGCCTCTCTCTCTCCCTCCTTCATAGTTTGCTCCTGCACCACTCGTTTTTGTGGTTGGTGCAAAAATTTGAATAATAGTTGTATTGATTGGCTTTCCTGGAAGGTAAATATATTCCTATCACAGGCAGCATT